>PVKM010031054.1:0-16990 GCA_004027735.1 Carollia perspicillata | reverse complement strand
TCATTCCCCAAGCTCGCCCACACCCTCATAGTTCCGCCCACTCCCCCGGAATCGTTAAGGCGTGGGTGGCAGTAACACTGTCTCGGCGCAGGTGTTGGAGTGGTGTCCAGAAAGAGGTAAGTGCTGACCCGGGGTCCAAGGTCGCCCATGGAACGCCACCATTTTTGCGGGGGTAGCCGCCCGCCGAAGGGAGACTCCGTGTCTGTTAGCTTGTCTTCGTAGCATCAGTGTTATTCTTTTAACGGTATTCCAAGTTGAGAATGGCCTTAAATGCCCTTCTGAAATGCGCAGCCTTCTACTCCGCTGGGAGGCCCAAGCTGCGTCACCCAGGCTGGTGTGCGTCCCCGCATCCCCGGGCACGCACGCCGCCACCCTGGCTGCTTCGAGTTTACGAACGTACTTAGGAAGACCTCTAAGCGGGCTTTGCTTATTTCCTGAACGCTTTAGAAACGCAAATCTTTCGCCAGTGTGGGGTTAAACCAATAGCTTTTGGAAAATAACTCTGCACTATTATTTTCTGAAAACTTGTACGTTTAGGTCTTCTGTGGACATTTTAAATTCTGCTTCTTTTTCTATTTGGAACATGCTAGATGCCAAATTCATGTAGGATACAGTTTTTCCAGAAAGAAAGAAAACTTTAATCAAATATTTAGAATAAAACTTACTGCAGACCAATCTTGTTGAATTATGCACTAGTATTTCAGAGTTTGAACCTAGACTTCATAACCTTCAAAGAGTATGTATGTAGAGGAGGTAATACATATGCTGTGTTTGGGCTTTGTTTGTAACTATTATTTTGATCATCTTTGATGCCATTAACTTTATTATTCAAGATCATCATTGTGAACTCCATTTTTTGCTTGTGTACTCAATATGGTACAGTGAATTTTCCTCTTCCCTCTGCTAACTGTATGTGCTTAAAAACTAACTTATCTGGACAAGCTCTATTTCTACTCCTGGCTGGCTGGTTAAAACATCATGGGGTTAGGAGTGAATCTATGTCTGCTCAGCTGGGCCTTTTTTTTTTTCTTTTTGGTTTTGTGATTTTATTTTCTTTTTTATTTTCTTTTATTTTATTGAATCTATAGGGGTGACATTGGTTACCCCAATAAAATTATATGGGTTTCAGGTATACAGTTGTACAATATGTGATCTGTATGTTTTATTGTGTGTTTACTACCCAATCAAGTGTCCTTCCATCACCATTTATCCCCACTTTACCCTCTTCTACCTCCCCCTACCACCTGCCTTTCTGCTGGCAGTCACGAGACTGTTGTCTGTGTTGAGTCTTTTTTTTTTCTTTTGCTTAATCCCTTCACCCTTCTCACCAAGTCCCCAATGGGCAGCTCTCTGACAGCTGTCAGTCTCTTCTCTGCATCTGTTTCTGTATTGTTTGATAGTTTATTTCATTCATTAGATTCCACATATAAGTGAAATCATATGTTACTTGTCTTTCTCTGACTGGTTTATTTCACTAGTGTGATAGTTTCCAGGTCCATCCATGCTTCACTGTTAAATCAGTGAGTGCAGAGGCTGTTTCTGGTCCTTGGGAAACAAACTACTAAAGTCTTTATATGCACTTTACCCCCCTTGGATCAGTCTTATGCTCTCTTCTGTCTTGTATGCCTTTTATTTACTTCTTGCTTGTCTGAAAATTTACATGGCTATTTGGGCTCAGGCACACCTCATTTTACTGCACTTCATTGGACTTCACAGGTGTTGCAATCTTTTTACAAATTGAAGGCAAGACCCTCCACCAGCAGAAAGATTGCAACTTGCTCTGTTGCAAAATTGTAGTGCTCTGGAACCAGCATTATCTCTTGGGTATGTTTGTATTTAATTTGAATTGCTACAGGTAACAAGCTGGATAGTAGCTTCCTTTACCTTTGTTTTAAATTACTGTGGTTAGCATCTGTATTGATTTCTTATCTAGGGATCATTTTGGAAACCACTAACCATTTGCAGCCAGCTTGCTTGGGGCAAGTATAGGGAAATATCTATAGAGAAACATAGGTTGGGAATAATTAGAAATCAGTCTGCCTATTTGCAGTCCTCTGCAGGTCATTAGTTTCCCATCACTTGAGTTGCACGTGAGTGGAACAACAATGAGATCCAGTCGGGAGGAGTTTGAAAATGCAGTGAATCAGGTAAAACTGTTGAAGAAGGATCCAGGAAATGAAGTGAAGCTAAAACTCTATGCACTGTATAAGCAGGTAAATGCTTAAGGTCTGATATAATTTAGAGACATTATGAGCAGATGACTCCTCAAATAGATATGCTATATGTTTTACTGAAATTCAGCTTTAATATTTTTAGGGTTTGTTTTGCTGCCTTTCCTTTAAAGACTGTATTACCTAAAACTAAAATGCTAAAGTGAGAGGCAAAAAGTATTCACAATCACAGAATTGCATTTTGGGGTACAGATTCAGGCAGAAACCCAAATTGAGCCCCAGTTACAGGGTGAAGACAAGGGGTTTTTATGAGAAAAGGAGAGGAAG
This sequence comes from Carollia perspicillata, assembly GCA_004027735.1. Classification (NCBI taxonomy): domain Eukaryota; kingdom Metazoa; phylum Chordata; class Mammalia; order Chiroptera; family Phyllostomidae; genus Carollia; species Carollia perspicillata. The sequence continues at coordinate 14,492 of PVKM010031054.1, read as the reverse complement.
AGATTACATGAGTAGAGGAAAGAAATTTCTGTTGGTGTTGACAAACTGAGTTACTGATTCTGTCATCAGAAATAATGTCCATTATCACCAGGCCTTATGGTCAGGATGTCTGCTGTGCTCTTAGTTTCCCAAATAATTGCTTTGGTCAAGTCTAAGTGTTATCTTACTAGTTCAAACATTCCAACATGTAATGTGCAAGCAGTTCCTCTGCAATGGCTGCTTGGGCTCTACTTTAAAATGGCCCCACTCGTGTCAGCTTTTCACAGGTGTATACATGTTACCGAGCAAACCAGGGCTCTGCCACCTGGCACCTGGATGTAATGACCCAACAATTAGTGTTAAAGGAAACAAGTGTTTATTAACAGGATTCCAAGCTCCAGACGGGGGGTGGGGGTGGTGCTGAGAGCACTCCTGCTCGAAGTCCTCCTTTCCCTCGAGCTCTGGAGCCTCTGTTGCTTCCCAAAAGGCTACATGCCAAAACCATGCCCAGAAGTTCCCTATATCCTTATCTGCCCTTAAGCCAGTCGTACGAACAGATCGCATCCTCTTCTGGAACATGAACTTGGTGGTTTCAGAGTCACCATCCTCTGGCAGCAGCTCCCTCCTTCAGGATCTGGGGTGCGCTGTTCTCAGCCTCCATGTAGTGATTCAGGAAAACATGTGCCGAGTTACACTGGATCACAGTGGAGTCCAGGGAAGCACACATCCCAAGAGAGCGACTTCTCTGTACATCCTTCAGAGAAGCAGACGTACCTCCTCTCTTAAGCCCTTGGGGTTTCCATTGTGCCTTAAGGTTCCTTCTTGCCACCTTTAAGAAAGCAATCTTGGTTCCTTCTCCAGAAAGACTGCCGTGACCCGCACAACCAACCAAGGTTATCAGGCTTTTTCTAGTGGGCTTTCACTAGCTTCAAAACTCAGTGTCAGTTTCCCAAGGCTTTTTGGTAACAACCAGAGCCCAGGCATGCCTCCTTCAGGCATGACATTCCAGTCAAAGTCTCAGTTAATAAAACCACTGATGGTAACTGGGCTTACTGGTTTTATACAAAGAGACCTTATGTCATCACTCACTCCTTCAGAATGCCAAATTCTGGAGGGATCAGGTAGGGAAAAAATTTAAAATGTGAAGGAAAGTCCTTATCCTTCTACTGTTCACTAAAATTGCATTTCCATGCCTTACATCTTCTTGTTCACTTTCCCACGTAGTGTGAAGTTTTAACTCTTCCTGGGAAACTTCAATGTCATTTCAGAGCAGAAACAACAAAATTCAAAGCAAAGACAGAGTTCCAAAAGAAGGGGGACGAGAACCAGCTGTAGAATCTCGTCTCGTTTCTCACCAGTCCTTCCATCTGGTCACACAGGCGACCTTTCCTGGGTCGGTCCCACATGGCCTGAAGCCTCACTGATAGAGGCACTCTCTCATCCACCAGGTCCTCCACTGCTGTTCTGGCAGAGACATAACCTCTCACCTCCCACTGGTATCCCGACCAGCATTCCACGGCGCCTCACTTCAGTGGTAAAAGCACTCTCTTGCCCACCAGTGTGTCCCCTGGTGTCCTGGCAGAGACATGCCCTCCCACCACCCTGTCTCTTGGCAGAGACGTATGCTCTTGCCCCAGGCCACTTCCACTGGCACCACATGAGCCTTCCTAGGTCCCACATGGCAAAGGCATTCTCTTCAGCCAATTGACAGGTGACCTCTCCTAGATCTCAACAGGCCAAAACCCAGAGACAGGACTCCTGATGGGCCCAAAACAGCAAAGTTCAAACCATGTCTCCATAAGATCAGAAAACGAGCAAATAAAGAATAACCACACCCAAGAGCTAAGGTTGCCTTTCCTCCAGGTTTAAAACTTCTACAACCTTTTTATATATTTTATTCATTCAGATTTAACCATAATCCACTTTGAATCCTTGTTCTTTTCCACAGTGGGAAGGACCATACTCAAAGGCAGTATTTGGCAGCTAAAAGTCCCTAGCTTTACAAGCACATGAATAAAGTAAGAAAAATATTGTCACCCCGTGTTGGGGTTTACGGTTTTTTTCCGAAAAGAGGATTTCAAAACGCCTTCCACAGTGCAGGTCCAGCTTTCCCTTTCTGCATCAACCATGTCAGCGGGTCTGCGTCTTCCTCAGGTGGCACACCCATGTTATCCGTGTGTGGTGGAGTCAGGGCTTGATTCCCATCAGCTTCGGGGAAGAATGTGTTGTCAATAGGACATCGTAGACATCAGTCCCTTGTGCTGTTCAGGGCCTTGAGTCTTCCAGGTTTTCAGTAAGATTCAGTCCCCTGGCTGCAAGGGCTCATCAGGGGGTAGGTGAACCTGCAATGAGCGAACTTGTGCAAAATGATTAGTGTTTGCTCTAGATGGTGTATGTACTGCTGAATTCTTGCCTCCTGCTCCAGATCTAAACGGGGCATTCTTAAACCAGGGATTTGAGGGGTCTCTCATAAACTATTCAAAAGGGCTCTTTTTAAGCCCACTTCTGGGTGCCACCCTAATTTGGAGCAAAGCAGCGAGGAGTGCCTGGTCCCATTTTAAATGTGTTTCCTGGCAGATTTTTGCCAAGGTCTTTATCGTGTGATTCATTTTCTCAGTCTTTCCGATGGCACGAGGTCTCCAAAGTACATGCAGTTTCCATCGCATTTGCAGTGCCTGTCCAACCTTCTGGGAGGTATCTGAAGTGAACAATGGTCCGTTGTCACTTTGAATGCAGCGAGGAAGTCCAAACCTAGCAATTATTTCTTTGAGCAGAAGTTTTGCCAACTTCAGTTGCCTTTTGAGTTCTAGTGGGCCTCTACCTATCCAGAAAAAGTGTCCACAAAGACTATCAAAAATTTAAAATTCCCCCTAGTTTTAGGCATTTGTATGAAGTCCACCTGCCTGCCAGTCCTCAAATGGACACAGTCCTTTATATTGTACTCCTCTGTTGGGACACGCTCTGTCTTAGGAGTGTTCTTGGCACATATCAGCAGGCTGGGTGATCCTCTGAACAGTCCTTTGCAAATGAGGGGCTTTCACATGCAGCCTAATGAAGTCCATTAAAGCATCCCTTTTATATTGGGTGCCTTCCTGTAGGTGTTTAAGGACTTAAGGACAGGATACAGGAGAGCTTCAGGGAGTAAGATCATACCATGGGCGTTGACCTTCCACACAGAATGGGGGTCAGTGTTAGTGAATCCCCATACATGGCCCATTCTTCATACCATTCTATGTAATGAGGTTTAAACTCTGTCAAGTCCAAACAGGGAATCAAAGCCCCTAGGTGCTGCCCGAGACGGGTGGCTGCCTGCCTTGCTGCTTTATCAGCAATTGGGTTTCCCTGACTTGTTTGGGAGCCATCCCTCTAGTGCGCTGGGCAGTGCATTATGGCAGCCTGGTCCGTTAGATTCACTGCCTCCAGCAATTGCGAAATCCCCACCGTCTGCTTAACATCCTTGTTCCCCGAAGTTAAGAGTCCTCTCTCCATATTGCTCCATGGGCACGGACTACCATGAAGGCATATGTGGAGTCTCTGTATATGTTAACCTTCTTTCTTTGTGACAGTATTAAGGCTCTTGTGATGGCTATTCAGCCTTTCGTGCTGAGGTTCCTTGCTAAAGGGCTTGGGTTTCTGTTACCTCGTCTGTGGTGACTACCGTATCTCCAGCTCCTTCCTCTCTGGCTGTTGTCCATGAAGCTGCTCCCATCAGTATGCAGCTCCCAGTCTGGTGCTGCCAACAGCTAATCCGGCAGATCTGGCCTGCTAGAATAAACTTGGTCAGTAGTTTCCAAGCAATCACGCTGGAAGGCTAAGTTCCCCTCCATATCTGGGAGTGGGGTGGCCGGGTTCAGGGTTGTGGTGGTCTGCTAGGTAACATTTGGGTTGTCCAACAGATTGGCCTGGTATTTCCCCATGAGCCCTGCTGTCAGCCAATACCCTCCTTTTTGTTCCAATAGAGTCAGGACCTGGTGTGGTACCAATAGTGTAGTGGGCTGCCCAAAAGTAAACTTCTTAGCTTCCTACAAGATGTCACAGGTAGTTGCTACTGCCCAAAGGTATGGTGTCCAACCCTTTGTTGTGTGATCCAGCTTCTTTGAGAGATAGGCTATGGGTTGGGAAATATTTCCCAGTCTGGGTTAGTACCCAAAGTCCAACCCCCTGCTTTTCATGAACATACCATTTGAAGGGCTTTTGTAAATTGGGCAGTTTTAGTGCAGCAGCCAAAACTAGCTTTTCCTTCAAGGTATCAAGTGCTACCTGACAACCCCCTGTCTATTCAAAGGGTTCAGAATCCGGTCCCTTCAAGGAGTCGTACAGTGGTTTTGCTATAAGTCCAAAGTTTGGAATCCAAATTCAGCAGAACCTTGTAATTCCTAAGAACCCACCGAGCTTCCTTCAGTTCTCTGGGATTTTTAATGTAGCAATGGCTTGCCTTCTATCTGCTATCAAGCTCCTGGTACCTTGTGTCAGTTGGAATTCCAGGTGTGCCACTTCCCGTTTGCAGATCTGGGTCTTCTGAGGTGATACCTTATATCTCCTTTTTGCCAGATGATTTAGGACTGTGGTGGTGGTGTGCAGACAGTCCTTGTAGGTGGTGCTAGCTATCAACATGTCACGTAAATACTGTAAAAGAGCTCTTGATTTCAGTTGAACACCCCTGAAGTCTTTTGCCAGCACCTTCCCGAACATAGTCGGGGAATTCTTAGATCCTTGTGGCAGCATGGTGCAGCAGTATTGAAGTGTGGCTTTAGTTTCTGGGTTCTGCCACTCAAAGGCAAACAGTAGTTGAGCCTTTTCATCTATGAGGATGCAGAAAAAAGCATCCTTCAAGTCTAGGACTGAAAACCATTTGCTGCCCCCAGGCATCATGGTCAACAGAGTGTCCAGTTGGGCATTGTAGGATGAATGTCCTGAACAATGAATGTCATTTATGGCCCTGAGATCCTATACAAACTGATATTCATCAGAGAGCTTTTTGACTGGAAGAATGGGAGTGTTGTAGGGTGACTGGGATGGCTGAATTAGTTCCAATTTTAAAAACTTCTGCAGTGCTGGCTGGATCCCTTCTAAAGCCTCCTTCATGAGGGGGTACTGCTTTTGTGGGGCCTGTGCCTCTTCTTTTAGATTAACTTCTATGGGTTGCATGTTGACTGTTTTACCTGGGGCTCCATCAACCCAAACAGTCTGATCAACCTGCTCATAGATCTCAGGTGGGAAGAAGTCACCTCTGGGACCTTCCAGACAGGTCAGGAATGCCTGTAGCTGGAGGGCATGTTCCAGTGGGACTTTTTCACCCATAACTGCTGCTTCTCTGGAGAAAAGATGCATACAATTTACAGAGTAAATCTCGGCCCAGCAATGGAATGGGGGGGGCAATCTTGGATGTAGAGAAAAATATACATAAGCTTTTGATCCCCAAGCTGGCATTCCAGAGGTTGCAGGAATGCCTGTTTTTGTTACTGCCTGGTCACTCCAGTAACTATTACTGCATACGAACTTTTCCTGGTTAACTTTGTGTTCAACACTGAGTATCTAGCTCTCGTATCTACAAAGAAATCAATTGGCCTGTCCCCACAGTCGGTTGTATCCGGAGCTCCCATGGGGAAATAGTAGTAGGTCAGGAGATGTCCAGTGGAGCTCCTGGGCCTCCTCATTTATCATCAGACTCCCCTCTCCTCTTCAGCATTTCTTGGTAGGGGTTCTCATTTCTATTTTCCCTTTTGAATTTCGGGCACTCGTTCCTCCAGTGGCCCTCCTCCTTGCAGTGGACACATTGGTCGGTGCCTGTTGGGCCTCTCCTCCTCCCTTTAGGGTCCTGCTTCTTCCTTCGGCCTCCCCAGCCTGCTTCTGAAAACACTGTGGCCTGTTTTGTCTTCCTTTCCTCCCCGGCATTGTAAACTTTAAACGCTATGTCCACCAGCTGAGAGGGACTCATTCCCAGTGCCCCATCTATATGCTGGAGTTTCTTTCTGATATCTGGGGCCCTCTACCCAGTAAAAGTCATGTTCATCATCTGCACTTTCTCTGATGCCTGTGGGTCAGTGTCAGTGTGCTTCCTGGTAGCCTGATAGGTCCTTTGTGAAAATTCAGAAGGATCCTCATTTGGCTGTTGCTGAAGGGCCCGTACCATGTTCAGGCTCTTGAGCTTGAGCACCCCCTCCTTAAGCACTTCCAGTGTATACTTTCCGTAATGTTTCAGGAAGGCTAGGCCCCCACTCTTTGGATTCCAGTTAGGCTCTGTCAAGGGAGTGGCCCCATCTGAATTGGGAGTCCCATTGAGATCCTCTTGTTGGATGTTGGGCCTCTTCATTAGCCCTGTTTAGAACCAGCTGTCTCTCATCTGCAGTTAACGAGATATTTAGGAGGGCCTGTACACCTGCCCAGTTTGGATGATGAGCGGCAAAAATGGAGGTGATAAGATCTGCCATTCTCTGAGGATCATCTCTGTAGGAGGGGTTGGAATTCTTCTAATTCATTGTCTGAAGAGGAGAACAGAGTATGGGCCCAAAACTGGTCAGCAGGCTGGACTTTCTGATTTACTCTACCTATGGGATATTGCCTCAAAGGGCTTGCTCTGAATTGGCTCTCGGGTCTAATTGGGTGCCCTGAAAGGTCTTTGGTGGAGCGACCTCTCCCCAGATATACAGGAGTGCGGCCATTGGCTCTGTGGTCTCTACTTCAGTTGTCAGGTTGTGAAGGGGGTGATGGCAGGGAAGCTCCCCATGCCATCAGTCCTTGGTCCCCTGGGTTCAGAACATTGAAGAGGTTTATTTCCTCTTTCTCCCTTCCTTCCTGTGTTTTACATCACGGAGAGGTTTTGAGGCCACTTCCCTTCTCTGTACCAACAAGTGATCCTCTGACCTTGACAAAACCCTATTATACAACAACATAAATGCACTGACATAATGAATTTCATCCCATCTGTCTAACTGTTGGCAATACTGTTTCAATTGCATAATGGTACAGTAATTCAGGGAACTATACATGGGCCACCTTTTCCCACAATTCAAAACACATGTAGGCCAAACAGTATTACAGTAATGAATCAATGCCTCTTTGGACTTTGGCTAATGGCAGTACATACTCCAGTCCTCCAAAGCTCTACCCAGTGGGCTCCCCCTTGGGGTCAGCGTGGAACCATCCGTATTGGCCTTGATGTACAAGTCCAAAGCTGTGACTGAAAGAATGCAGGCAAACTGGCAATATATAAGCAAAACCCACAACTCCATTATTCCAAGCAGTGCTCACAAGCAAATTTTCTGCCAAACAAGGTCACTTCTTAGAGCCCTGTCCCCTTCCCTGACCCATTTCCTTTCTACCTGCCAGGCGTATTTAGGCAGCCAGTACCCTCAAAATGTATGCAGAGAAATTCTCAGAGACTGGGAAACTCCACAGTCCAACTCTCCCACTCGTGAGGGGGTCAGCCTGTTATAGCCAATTATCAGCATCCCTTTGTTGTCACCATTGCTGTTACAGAACCCTGACAGTGCTGTTCTGGAACAGTTGTGGGGTTCAATTGCCTGCCACCAAGAAGCATGACTCTCAGTGCAAGAGTTCAGTGAAAAAGAAAAGGGGTTGTTTACTTAAAGGTTATACAGATTTAGATAATGGCAAATTTCTGCCATTAAGTCCCACTCCCTTTTAAAACCACCCAAAACATGTCGTCCTGCCTCCCTTTGCCAAACCAGGCCAGTTTCAGAACATGCCAGTCCAAGTTACTGTCTTTCAGAAAAGCAGAAGTCCACAGGTCAGCATTTCCGATCACACTTCAGCTCCAAGCATCCCTCACAAATCCAGGTGGGTAGGCGGGTCCCCCGTGCAGCTCCACCAGCTGCACCACCGTTTCTCCAGGCGAACTCAAGTCTGGGTGTCTGGGCAGGCTCCCCCCAGCTATACTGTCAGCTCCGTCAACTCACTGGACTTCTGACTTTCAGACCTGCTCTCTCTCACTCCAGACCATGTGGCTTTTTTCTTTCAGCCTGCTCTCATTTAAATGCTCAGCCTAGAACTACCTACATGACCTCATGTCTAGACCCTCCTGTGATGTGTTAGTATCTGCCATGTTTGCCAGTTCCCTGTATCTTTTACTCTTTTGGCTGCCATCTTTAGTCAGGGCAAAAATTCTCAGTGAGCAGGGATATCCAGGGAGGGCATCTGCCTCCTATCTCTCACGGAAGTGCTGTATAAGCTTTCCGCCTCATCTACAGCCATACCACCCTGAAAACCAATCTGGTCTATAAGCTCCCCTTTCACCTATATCACAAGCCCCTGAACGTTCTCAGTTACCTACACAATCGGCCTTGAGGTGCAAACCTCTTCCCTTCCGGAAGGCACAGCTATTAACTTGCCATTTTAACTGCCGTATCATCCACTCCCCAACCCTCAGTTGAGGACTGTGGGGGCTGTGCTCTGCTCCCCATTACATACGTACCTGTGTTTGTATATCGTACTTTCAAATCCTGTTAAGGCAAAGAGTAACCCCTCAGGATCTTTCTAGAGTAAGAGACTTGAAGGATGTATAACCAAATGTGTAGACCTTTTGTGGCTGCTGATTATAATAAATCAACCGAAAAAGCTGTTTTCAGAAAATTGGGGAAGTTTGAATATGGACTGAGTAGTAGATGATACCTAGGAACTATTGTTAATGATATCATGGTTATATAAGAAAATGTTGTAGTTTTTTAGAAATGCATACTAAGAATGTAGGGGTGAAATAATATGGTGTTTGGGAGTCACTAAAATAAAGCAAAAAGAAAAAAGAAAATGGAGGGAGCAAGTATGGCAAAAATAATGGTTGTTGAATTTGGGTGATGAGTACTAGGAATTCATTATAATATTTTTGTGTATGTTTGAAAATTTTTATAACAAAATTTTAAAATGTAAGTTTAAGTAGCAATATCTAAAGACTACCCTGGGAAGTCAACCCCTCTGGGCTTCTGTGTGTTACCTGTTTTTCTCTTTCTGTGATTGCTATGAGCCTCTCCTACTTTCATATGAGTGTGTATAGTAAAGAATTTAATTTTGTCCCAGAAGAGGTCCGGCGTTTGCCCTTGGCTTCTGGGCAAAGTTACCTTAGATTACCTAATATCTAAACCTAGAACACTTAATATCCGAACCCTTGAAATGCCGTGCCTGATAGGAATGTCTTTGTTTGCTTACAGTCTAACGGTGTGATTTAGAGTGGGACTGGCCACAGGGTGGTAGCAATGTGTTGTAGGGTGGGGCTTCATTTACATATTTAATTGTAGTACAGCTCAAATTGAAAACTCTGAACGCTGAGGCCTGAGTGGGCTTTCCTGGTGGATGACACTGTGTGTGTATTGTCACATCAGTTCCAGAACAGGTACACTGTCCTGACTCCACAGTGCCGGCAGGGGGTGTACATCCCAGACTTCACCTTAGGCATCTCCTCCCTTGCTGATGTTGAACTGTGTTCTTTCCTGGAAATAAACTACAATTGCGAGTTCTGTGAGTTATTCTAGCAGATTACTGAACCTGAGGGCGGTACCACAAATGCCAGAACCTTGCACTTGGCATTGCAAGTAGGGGAAGTCTTGTGGACTTTGTTGCCTCTAATTTCTCAGGTGGTTAACTCTTGCGGAGTCACTTGTGTCTCTTTGTCTTTGGTAAGTCTTAGCTTCATTTACTGCCTTTGTTTTTCAGAGCTCTTCTTTCCTCTTTAGCTGATTACATTATAAAATTTAACATTTTTAATATGGTTATTATGTAGAGTTTTAAGTTGCCATTTCTAAAATGTAGTTAACTAGGATATTTAATTCATCTCAAAATATTCATGTCGCCTGCTCTCAAACAAGTAAAGGCTAGTTGTTTTTTGCTTTCTACTCACATGTCCCTCAGTTCAGTTCCTGATGGGCTAGGGTTCTGACAGCCTCACCCTACTTCCTCAGCTACAACTCTGTTGCTCAGTTACCAGAAGTCCACCACTGAATTAGTGGTAGTGTTTTCTACTTCTGAGTGGGCTTTCAGAATGTACTGTGGGTTTCTGAATGTTTGTTGGCTAATTACCTTTGAAGATTGTTTGCTTGAATATTTTAATTGTGTGTGAAGAATGTGATCAATGATTTAAAACTAATGAACTATTAGAATTTCTGGAAAGTGCTTTCCCACCACCTTCTGCAGTATTTTCATACGTAGGCAGTTATAACTTATTTTAGGGACTCATAGCCAACGGAACATTTTGTCTCTCCAGGCTGCTTTCTGTTGTTTGTGCCTTTTTAGCAACAGTATCAAAGAGAAACGGGGAAAGTTCAGATTGCTTTATGTACCTTGTGAAACTATTTGGTCGGGAAGGCACATTCATCCTAGTTGTGTGTTTTATGTATCTTAAAATTTAAGGTTCCAATCTGCATGGACATTTGTCTAATAATTGTCCCTGTCCTTTTCACAGGCCACTGAAGGACCTTGTAATATGCCCAAACCAGGTGTGTTTGACTTTATTAATAAGGCTAAATGGGATGCATGGAATGCTCTTGGCAGTCTGCCCAAGGTAAATTTATTTGTTATTTTACTTTTATTTTACTTCCTGTACTCCTAAAGGAAGTTGGGTGTTTCTCATTATCAACCCATTATAGGCGGAGCCTTCAAGATCTTCATGTAACTCTGTTGAATCAGAACCTCTGTTCTTTCTTCATTGTAAGGTGCTACTTATTAGTATAGTAAGTTTCTCAAAATGCTTATTCATTGACCTTGGGCTTAAGTTATTTGTCATCTTCTTTTCAGGACACTGCCAGGCAGAACTATGTGGATTTGGTGTCCAGTTTGAGTTCTTCATCTACGTCCTCCAGCCAAGTGAAGCCTGGAGCAGAAAGGAAACAACAGGAATATGAACACCTGGTGGTGACCTCTGAAGATGGCATCACAAAGGTCATGTTGAACCGGCCCACCAAAAAGAATGCAATCAACACTCAGGTGACATTGCCTTCCCTGGGGATTCTTCCTCCTCTTTTTCCTTCTCCTATTACCCTCAAAACTAGTGTTTCAGCGTCGCTCCTATTTTTGTGTAATCTCGTTTGATTTGTGCAGGTAGATTAGAAATTGTGGCTACTTCTTTGTACAATAGAGCTAGGCCTTCATTATTTAGAATTGGTGAGCTTCAGGTAGGTTCTACATGCCCACAGGAACTACAGTTTTCCCAATGGTAGAAGCACAGATAAACTAAATAAATGAAACCTACATTAATATAAGAGGATGTGTGTCTCTAAGGTTGGGATATATTGTCCCCAGAAGTATCTTCATGTTACTTAACTTGAGAGTGAGTAATGTTCTACCTGTACGGAGCTTTATTTCCTGTAAGTAGAAGGAGAAAGGAGAGAAGGACTTCATCTGAAACAGATCATAACCCGTCTCTGCTTAAAATGTGCTACTTCACAAGGGCAACTTTAGTTTCTGAGCCTGCCATTGAACTAGAATGATAATAAAAATAAGCACTGTATTTCTTTCACCTTGAAAAAAGTTATAGGGAGTTAATTGGATGTTTGGTGCTGAACTAGTAGTAAAATTTGAGAGGGCTATAACCCCTTTCATTGGGTTTATCATCTACATCATAGTAGAAAGAGCATACTAACTTAAAATAGTCTTAAATAAGAATGTGATAAAGTTGGATGTGCCGTTCAATTAATAAAACATTTGGTTCTCAAAACTGTTTTTCCTTTTATCCTGAGTCATTTCTATATTATCATGGTAATGAAAGTAGTAATAGCTACTCATTACAGAGCTTAATATGTGTCGGCCCTTTTTAGCAGAGGTTTGTTTAGTTCCCCACAAGGAGCCTACTGTTATTATTTAACAATAAAATAATTAGAGTAAGTGGTAACTTGTTCAGATTCACTTGACCAATGCAGGAGAACCTGACTTGAAACCCCAGTATATCCACCTCCTAATCCTGGCTCTTGCCAGTTACCCTGTTGTGCTGTATCATCATAACTATAGTAACACTGAAATGACCTCCTCATTCCCTCCCTCAGTGGAAATGATTTTATCTTTATTCATATATGTTGAAGTTTATACATTCTTTTCTTAGTGTCCATGTATCTGTAAATATCAGCCCTCCTCAGCATTCTTGCCCACATTGAAGTCTTATCCAAGGTAGAAACTGCACCTGTGTTAAATGCATTAAAAGCTACACACCCAAGATTTTCAGAAATGTTGCTGTTTAAAATATTGGGCCTGTTGTGCTTTACTATCCTTACAGTGTCTTAGAAATCCCAGCCTTTTAATACTCATTAATATTTCCCAGACTGCCTGGGATACTTGTGTTCTTTCTTGAGGTTGCAGTTGAAAAACCGCTTTGAGGAAATTTTGCTCTGGCCATCTCCCGTGCTGTCTACCCTACATAAGTATCGGCTCCTTCTCTGAGCTCCCTGCTACTTTGTACTTCCCACCCAGCTTAGAGTTATCTCTTCTGTCAATTCCAAAGGCTCAAGGATTGTGTCGTATTCAGTTTTGGCAAAAAGTGGAGCCCTGGCTGGGTGGCTCAGTTGGTTGGAGTGGCCTGAAGCAACTGATGTTTGTCTCTTTTCCTCTCTCTCAAATCAGTAAACATATCCTCAGGTGAGGATTTAAGAAAAAAAGTGGATATATCCTCCCAGCATCTACTATAGCACTTGGTACATAATACAGGTTATTGTAAAAGGAATGACAATTCTTTCAAGTTTATTGGGCTGGCTTTTTGATCATTTAAATACAACCAATATAAATGTTTGGCACTTTGCAGAGAATAGGCTTGCAGACTGACATTTAGGGAATCTACTGGGTGATAGTTATCATTTTCAGGGTTTCCTTTCCTCTCTTCCCCCCTTTCGTACAGATGTATCAAGAAATCATTCTTGCACTTAAAGCTGCAGGCAAGGATGACTCCGTCCTAACCGTTTTAACAGGTGAGACTTTTTCTTAAATTATTCTTTTAAGCAGCAGAAAACCAAAGATTAATATATGTGCCTGGGGCGTCCACATAGACATGATAAACCCGTGAAAATTTCAAAGACAGTGAAGCAACATTGGGTAAAGAAGACATTTTGGACGAAGTATAAAAAGCAGGTAATGGCATATTGGATTTCAGAAGTGAGAATGGGCAATTTACAAGTAGTTGAAGAAGAACAGAACCTTTCTTAGGTTTCTTAATTAAATATTTATTTTGAGGGATTTCCTACTAGATAGGAAATTAAGTATATAAGCTCTAAGATCTTTTCTGGTACTAGATACTCTAATTCCTAAATATATAAAAAATTTAATAGACACACAGTTGGTATCTATAAAACAGATACATATGGTAAGCAATATACTGTTGGTACTAAATTGGATACTTAACAAAGGGAAAGGTCTTAATGTAAGAAAGATAGTCTTTGCAGCATTACTTATAGTTGTGAAAAGGTAAAAGCATTCTAAATTAGGAAGTTCCAGCCAAGATGGAGGCATAGTAGAAATGTTTCGCTTTCTCACACAACCAAAAGAAAAATAACAATGAGTTTAAAAACAGTAAACAACCAGAACTGCCAGAAAATCAAACAGCACAGAACTTTGACAACCAAGGAGTTAAAAAAAACTTCATCCAAATGGGTGTGTTGAGACAAAGAAATATGGCCCAAATGAAACAACAGATCAAAACTCCAGAAAAAGAGCTAAGTGATGAGAAGATAGATAACCTCTGATGCAGAGTTCGAAACACTGGTAATCAGGATTCTCACAGAGTTGATTGAGCTTGATTGCAAAATGAAGAAAGAAATGAAGGCTATACAAAGTGAAATAAAGGAAAATGTGCAGGGAACCAATGTGAAGGGAAGGAAATTGGGACTCAAATCAATGATTTGGAACAAAAGGAAGAAATAAACATCCAGTTAGAACAGGATGAAGAAAGAAGAATTTTTAAAAATGAGGAGAGGCTTAGGAACCTCTGGGACAGCTTTAAGTGTTGCAACATCCGAATCACAGGGGTGCCAGAAGAAGAAGAGGAAGAGCAAGAAATTGAAAACTTATTTGAACAAATAATGAAGGAAAACTTCATTAATCTGGTGAAGAAAATAGACTTCCAAGAAGTCCAGGAGGCCCAGAGAGTCCCAAAGAAATTGAACCCAAGGAGGAACACACCAAGGCACAACTGATGCGGGCACCGGCTTGCAGTGTCCACAGCATTATGGATGAGATACAAGACAAAATCACATGGACTACTGAGTCCTGTGGAGGAAAAGGGACAGCATGGCCACCCTCTCAATAGGAGAGCTCACATGCCCTTGCCTTGACAAGCTTTTATTGGGTTCAATTTGCACAGGAATACAGGTAAAGCTCATTAATTATTGTCAGGCAGTAAGGATCAAATAATACCATACAAAAAACTATTAGGGCTTATTCTGAATCAGGGTCAGTTAGCTAAAGGGCTACAAAACTTTGGGAAATGAACTAATTTCCTGCTCGGACCCTTATCATTTAATTGAGAGCATTCTTAGGAAACAGGTTTCCCAGGATTTTATATATTCTTTCTCAGGCCTGATCACCAG
>PVKM010031053.1:0-17172 GCA_004027735.1 Carollia perspicillata | reverse complement strand
GTGTAACCTTGGGCAGTGACCCCATTTCTCTGTGCCTCGTCTGAAAATGGGGATAAAAATACCTACCCCATGTGAGGATTAGAACATCAGGAAGGCAGGCATCCAACTCTAGTTTCGGTGGCTGGATGCCCAGTGTCTGACATATAGTAGATGGTTAATATTTATTGGGTGACTAATTTACGTGGTCATTACGTGAATGAATGCATTTACACAGAGCACTTAGCACAGCACCTGCCATTGTAAGTGACAGTGAATGGTGGCTTCCCAAGAAGCTTAACAAGGGGCAGGGTGCCTGGTGGTTACCTGCCCGGGCCCTGGAGCCGGCCTGGGCTCTGTTCCTGGTTCCACCGGTTTCCAGCTCTGCAGTCTCTGGCACCTCATTTCAGCTTCCTTGTGCAGAAGATGGGATTCACAATAAGATCCGCCTCAGAGAATTGCTGAGGATTGCATGCATCTTCACGTGAGGCTGGCCCGGAGTCAGCACGAATGAGTGGTAGCCATCATTCTTCACTCTTTCGTTGGAGCCAGGCTCCTTAAGCGCCAGCGGGTTTGCTGGGATTACTCCTGGCCTGGGGACGGGAGACCTGCGTACCTCGTGGTGTGACACTGGAGTGCCACTGCCCTCCAGAGCCTCAGCTCTCCCACCTGTTCAGTGAGGGGTGAGGGACTTTGGATGTCCCTTGCAGCTGGCACCTGCACATAGGCCCCTGCCCTGGCCAGGCCCAGGCTCACCACGCCCTCTGCATGGCCCGGATGGAGGCTTTGGGTATGAATGGCCCCTGGGCAGGGTGGGGATCAGAGCCCTCCTCACGGTCCTGGGCCAGTGGCAAGAGAAATGACAGTCACAAACTATAGCTAATGGTATCCTGTCCTTCTTATTATCATTGGAAGGTCCAGTTCCCCACCCCCACCCAGTGGGGTGCTGGGGAGGCGTCAGCCCCTCAGCACCCTAAACTGGGCGATGCGTTCTTCACGAGCTCCCCTGGCACTTCTTTTTTTAACCACCACTAATGCCCAAGGGTGTCAGTCCTTCCCACTCTGGTGGCAGCACAGGCGCCCCAGAAAACAGGGGTGAGGTGGGGGACAGCCTGGGGGAGAGGTGGCTGCTGCCTTCGAGAGCTGCCTGGGAGTGTGAGTCCCCAGAGCCCGAACCCAGCCCTTGGACTTGCACGTCCATGCCCCGCCCCTCCGTCAGGGCTCCCGTGGTCCAAGCCCCTTCCCGCTCTCACTCTCTGCCCCTCTTTAAGCACCATGCTCCTCTCTGAACCTCGGCCTCCTTCCTGAGTCTACGCATCCTTTTCCGGATGTCCTCCTGTCCCCTCCTTGAGCCCGGTCTGTCTCCCTCCCTGGGCATCTGCACCCTTTTTGTAGCATAGCCTCGGTAAGTGTTGGCGGTAAATAGAGGGCTCGGCCACGCCTCGGGAGTCCCTAATCCTGGCTCAAGACTCAGTTCAGTGGCTTGTAATTCTTAGGGTATCATGTGCAGCTATTGTCCACAACCGGTTCTCAAGTCCTCGGTCTTTGTCATCAGAAGACGGTCCTTTCCACAGAGAGCAGGGATGTTTCCCTACAAATCCCAGATCCTTCAGTTGGGTGGGATCAGGCACCCCACCAATGTTCCCCCATGAGGACAGTGCCCGTCACCAGAGTTCACGTCCCTTGAACAGCAAGGACTCTCTGCAGCAGTCTCTGTGGTATATTTTTGGATTTGCCTTACCGTTACAAGGCTATTTCCAGCTTCCCCTTCCCAAAGTCAGCAGTGTTTGGTCCAACTGGGCCCTCCTTTGGTCTGGTTCCCGTCATATTTTTCGTCTCGCACAACCTCAAACTTGTCCAGGATGTGTCCCTGGACACCTGCCAAGCACCCTTGCCACAGCTCCCCTGGCTGGTGAGCTTATCACGCCGAGGGCACAGCACACTGCACCAGCCCGTTTTGATGGGCTGGTGCGGGATTTGGGCACTCTGGCTGCAGGGCCACGTCTGCTTTTTGTGGCAGCATAAGAAACACACCACTCAGATCTCCTGCTGCGGGGAGCAAGTTTGGCTGACAGCCCTGGCTGCCCCCGCCACCCCGGGACGCACCACCTTATTCTTGCCGAACCCCTGCTTCCCGTGGGCTTTGCCAGCCAGTGACTAGGCATGGGGGAGATACTGACGCAAGCCCACCCGAGAGAGGCAGAACTCCCCCTGGAGTGGCTTTGGCTCAAGGACTCCTGTGGGCACAGCTGAACCTTTCCGGCAATTGTGCTACAGTCCCGGACTCTTCCCACCCAACCTGCCTCCCGCCTCCTGTCCACCCCCAGGTGCCACACCTGCGTCGTCACAAGTCTGAAGACCTCCCCGTCTTCTGCCCCCTCTCCGAAATCTCTTATCTGTCTCACCCAGTCTCGACATCTATTTCTCAATGGACCACACTAATAGTTTTCAACTACCAGGCTGTTGAAAGCCTGTTACTCATAGCAAGCGATAACAGCAACAACCAATATTTAATGAGCGTACATGGTGGGCCAGGCAGTATCGCAACGAATCCTTTCTTCGACCGTGAGAGGGAGGAACACTAACCATCCCATTTTATAAAGAGGAAACTGAAGCTCGAGAAGGAAGTGACTTACTCAAAGCCACAATGAGAAAATAATTGTAGAGTCTCCAGAAATGTGTATGAATATCTGTCTCACCCTCCCTACCACATAAGCCAGTGAGTGTAGGTTCTAAAGTCACTTTTTGTGAATCACTGTATCCTGCTCCCCAGAGCCTCACCGAGTCCCTGGCATGTGGAAGGCTCTCAGTAAATATTTGCTGAAGGTGCAAATGAAAAATGAAGAGCAGAGAGCTGGGAACAATGGCCCAGCGGCTTATCCACGTCGCAAGAAGGCTGTACTCGGGCTGGGAAAGGAGCAGCCTTTGTTTGAAAGTCCTCAGTCCCACTTAACCATGAGGATGTGAGTTTGAGCTTCTATATTTATTAAAATATATTTAGCTTCTCTTTATTTCTCCTTTACTCCTATTCTCTCTATACTTAGGAGGCAGAAGAGAGCAATGCAAGGAATTAATCAAGTCTAGTAGGGCTCCTGGCTCCGCCACCCACCAGTTTGTGGGCCTCGGTTTCTTCAACAGTAAAATGGAGATAGTAATGTCAACTTCATCAAGTGCCTGGCAGAAGGCGGATGCGGTGGGCACACAGTGGGTCGTGTTCTCCTGCCAGCGTCTCTTGTTAGCCCGGCTGATTGGGACTGCACGGTGGCTGCAGTGGCTGGAACATCAGTCCCCAGAGGGGCTCAGGAAGCCCAGCGCTGGCAGCCTGCTCCCTGTCCCCAGCTGTGTGGTGGCATTCTGCCAGTCTTCCAAGCCTGCGGGCAAGTCTCGGGCCCCTGGCTGTCCCAGTTTCTGCCAACAGCTGAGGGACCAAGCGTGAGTCACTGCACCAACACCAGATTTCCACAGCTGCCCTTGGACCCGCCAGGCCTGACTGGATTAGTAACTGGATCACAGTCCCCACCTCTGAGAGTGTCACAGGCTTGGGAACTCCAGGTGGGCTGTCCCTGCTGCGGGAGACCTCGGTGTCAGCCGTCCGGGCCTCGTTGGGCCTAGCTCCACGGTTGGGGAAACCGAAGCCCCAAGAAGGGGAGAGATTTGCCTAAGGTCACTAAAATGCAGTGGCAAAATAAGGACGAAAACCTACATTTTCTAGCTCTTCAAGGGTTCATTCACTTGTTCATTATTCATTCCCTCATTCATTCATTCATGCATCTTCTGTATCTTAGTTCTAAAAAATATATCTCAATTCTGTCCTCTCCCCCCCCCACTCTCAACCCTATGGGCCCAGCCACTGATAGCTCTCGCCTAGACGGCAGCCTCTATCCAATCACTTTCGCACAGCAGCTGGGGGGCTTCTTTAAAAATGAAAATTAGATCATGTTATCCCCTTGCACATTCCTACACTTTCCCATCTCGCTCAGAACCAAACTCCAAGGGCCCAGCGAAGTGAGTCCTGCAGACCTGGCCCCTACCCCTCTACATCTCGCTCCCACCGCTCTCCCCGCACGTACTCGTCTCCAGTCCCATGGCCTCCCTCACTGTCGATCCCACGTGGGTCTTAGCACGGGGCCTCCTGGGGTGCTGTTCCCCGTGACCGAAACGCTGGTCTCAGCATTCCCCCCATCCTCCCCTCTCAGGGCAGACGTCTCTGCCTCAGGGAGCCTGGGCACAGCAGCGTTTCCACCCCCACACCAGCAGCCCCGCTCTAGCCCACCTCCCTGCCTGTTTGCTCCCTGCACACTTGCAGTCATCATGCTAATTCATTTGCTCACTGGTTTATCAACAGTAGCCCTCCCCCCACCCCACCCTGCAAGAGTGGATGCTTCCTGAAGGCAGAGCCTTATTCTCTGTCATAGACCCAGAGTCTAGAGTCTCTGGCACTGAGTAGGTGCTCAGCCAGTATTTCTTGGTTGGATGAGTGAGTGGATGAAAAGACTGAACAATGGAGTTGGCGGATGTGAAGGGAGAAAAACGGATCTTGGGAAAAAATTACCAAAGAAAAAGTCCCTTTATATTTTCTCACTCATTTACACTTAATCTGTGAGTGGCACCCTCCTCCTTTCTTCTCTGCCCCCTCCTACTAATGGGCCCCTTTTTGCTGCTTCTTCTCTCTTGCTACTAACTCATCCTTAGTCTCAAAACCAAACCACAACAAAACAAGCAAACAAACAAAAAAACTCCCTAATTCACACTCAGAGGCAATAACAGAACACTCCCATTTAAAGTTTTTATTTTTAGCTGCCTTCAAAGGTTGAAGCCAAACAAATGAATAGCTAATGGTGAAATCTCTACCACTAGTGAGACTGGAAGACTGTTCCAACTCCCTGAGATCGTATTCAGTATGCAGCTATCTCTCTGTCTCAGGTAAGAGCTGGCAGCCCGCCCCTAAACCAGGCTGGACTACACAGCCTTCTGGGTTGTGCTGGTCTTGTCTCTGTCACCTCACTCCCCTCCCTTGCCCACCACTTTCCCAAGATAAATCAGCCAGGTCAGTCAACACGTTTTGATGAAAAAGAAACAAGTTAGTCTTTTGATGTGACAAAGTGGGCCTTTCTCAAGGCAGAGGGGCTGGGGCAGTCCGGAGCATGTGGAATAAGCGCTGCCGGGTGAAGACAAGGCCCCTTTTGTGTCCAGGGACAAAGATAGAGTGTCCCGGCAAGATGGGGCCAGGGCCTTTCCAACGCCAGCTCCGGCAGCCTGGATTGGCTGGCGGTCAGACAAGTCCACCCCGTGACTGGGCCGCCCAGGCTTCCAGCCACTGGCCGCCCCACCCCTCCCTTCAGCAAACAATGGGGTGGGAGTGAAACAAATTGTGAAACCAGACCGTCTGCCCTGTCCTGGCCACCTGGTACTCACGGAGCTGGGGATTCTCAAATTCTGCAGACCTGGGACTTGTGGGGTCGAGAGGCCTCGAGGTTTCCGTAGCTTTTGGAGATGGACGGATGCCTGGGGTTTGGTTCCGGGTCGGATGACCTTGGATAAGTCACCCCACCCTTCCGAATCTCTGCTTCCCCATTTCCAGAATGGCACAACTAATAGTTCGCCTCCAGCTGTTGTGTGGATTCAGCGAGACGGCATCTCTAAAGGACAAGGCACCCGCCGGGCACACAGAGGGCACTAGGTCATTGTGGTGCACAGCGCTTTTCAGTTTATATATCACGTCACATCTATCATCTCGTTATATGCTCAGAATACCCGCCTCCCCGGCCCCAGGATGCAGGATAATCACCCCACTGACTAAAGAAGAAACTGAGGCCTGAAGGGAATCTGGAGAATTCAGACTCCTGCGAAGTGAGGTATTCTGGCAGGGCACCAGCAAGGTTTGAGTGGCACAGGCTGACCGATCCTCAGATGGTAAGAGAATCTGCAAGGCAACAGTACTGAGAGAACCCGAGACTAACGCCGGGTCGTACCTCAGGGCCTTTGCCCATGCTGTGCCCACTGCAGGGAAAGGCTTTCTTTTTTGTGGTTGTTTTTTGACCAGGTTAATGCTGCCTTGCCTTTTAAGACTCACCTTAGCCCGGAGAAGGAGGAAATTCATTTTTGTGCCGTTTAGAAGGAATGCTATGTGAAACAAATTTTAATGGAAATATTTTGTGGGATGTGTTTATTCATTTAACAGGTCCTCTTTGATTACCTATGATCCATCAGACGCCGTTAAGCCAGAAGAGAGCCTGGGGGCTGAACCCTGGCGGCTGACATTCTAGCTCAGCCTTGGACACACATGGAAATCACCTGGGGAGCTTTAAAAATCCCCGATCCACGCCTCCACCCTGGTGATCCCGAGCGAGGGATGGGGATCCCTCCACAGTGCAGGGTGGGTAGGGAGCCAGAGGTCTGGGGGAGAAGACAGGTGAACAGCATACGTATCAGGCAGTGGACTGTGGAGGAGAGCTGAGCCGGGGAGAGGGCCCAGCGGACACGGGGCTGCTGTTGAAGGCAGCTTGGTTAGAGAGGGCAGCTCAGGGAGGAGACGCTGGAGCAGGGGGCGCCCAAAGAAAGCGAGAGAATAAATCGTGGGAAACCTGGGGCGGGGGTGGAGAGGAGCAGCCAGGGTAAGATTCTGGGTGAATGAATCAAATCTTGGCCGAAACAAGTGTTGAAACCCTTGCTTTCACTGACCTTAACCTCCAGCAGCAGTCTTGTCCCCTCAGGCCCCAAGGAGTTAATGCTGGTTTGGGGACCTGACTCTCCTCCTCCTATGCCTTCCTGGCAGGTCCCCTCACCCCGGCTCTAGTGACCCAAGTTGAAGGTGGCAAGAAAAGCCTGATCCAAATATTAGAACTGTCCTCCCCTGTCCCAGTGTGCTCAAAGTGGGATGGGAACCGGCCTCCGAGTCTTTCTCCCTCACGCCAGCCCCGCCAACCCCAGGCCAGCCCACAGAAGCATGCGGCTTGGAGGAGAGGGAAAAAGAGAGGTGTCCATCAGAGGCCAAGGAGCCTGACCCTGTGCCTGACCCCGTGCTTTGGGGAAGAAGACATGTCCTCTATGAGCCGGGGCCACTGGGTCCATCTGATCTGGGTCCCAGGGGCCACCAGAGGTGGGGGCTGCTCAGGCCTCACAGATCAGAAGCAGGTGGGGCGTGGTGAGATGCGGGGGCAGTGGCCCGATCTGTAACTAGGCCGTGAACACAGGTCAGCCTGACTGGGCTCTCAGTGTCAAGTTTTGCAGTGGAGACCAGAGGCTTAGACCCTCCGAGCCCTCAGTATTAGAGGAATAGCTTAGACAGTTATTTTAGTGTTGCATTACAATTGTGTTCGGATAACACAGAAAAGTCCTATGGTTTTAGCAGCTTAGACGGGAATGTTGTGTTACAACATCTTATAATATCGTAGCAGGGTATTATGTAATGTTATGTGTTAGAATAGTATGTTGCTTTAGAGTGTCAGATTAGAATGTGGGCTAGAACTATGCTAAAAAGTGGAATTAGAACATGGAGTTATTTCTGAACGTATTTCACTGTTATGTTATAATAGCATCTTAGAGTGTGCCATTAAAATATTGTGTCAGAATGTTTTGTTAGCATGTTTTCTTAAAACCGCATGTTGAATCTTAAAATCAAAAGCCACTTCATGGGGTTTGGGGGTGCTTCCATGGGGTACAGCATGATGCGTGGCCTGGGAATCCGGGGAGGGTTGGGTCGGGGTTCGGCTCTGACACCGACTCCCCAGCTCTTCCCCTTTTCCCCACTTTTAAGACAAGGCCTCCGTTTCCCCATTTTTAGGACAAGGGGTCTCCGCAGCCTCTTTCCAAGTGACTGTGTGTGGGACAGGGAGTGCTGGACCCCCTGCCGCCTCCTGAACCGGAAGTGGGAATTCTCATTAACAATGAGGTTGATCTTATGATCTTGTCAGGGAGCGAATGACTTTCTGGCAGTAAACAGCTTCCTTGCTGACAGCAAAAGCAAGAGGATCGAGTGACCAGGGTGAGAGGAACTCCAGGCAGCCAGGACTGGAGCCTGGAGCCAGCGGCTCCCTGTCCCCCTGAAGGCAGAGTGGACCCTTCCCCAAGGACGAACCGGGCTGTCCTGCCTCCCCCACTCCCTGGGAACGCCCCCTGCCTCCCCACTCTCCATCCCTCTCCACACACCACGGCTGACCACAGTTCTGGGGCCCCCATATTGACTGGAGGGAGGGATTGATGAGTTCTGAACACTCCCGCTCCCAGCCCTGGCCACCACCTTGGCCAGATCCTCATCATCCCGCAGTTCTGCCCGCCCCCCCATGTGGGTTAGGCCCCTTCAGAAGTAAGCCTCAAACAGGTGGTTTGAACAAAAATACCCTGGGGCTCCTCAACCTCGACCCTTCCCACTCTTTATTCCTGTAAAGAACAAAATGCCTGGTGCCAAGGTGACCTGGGAAAACCCTCATGCTCACGCATACCCTGCTCTGCACATTTCCAGTGGTTCCTGCACCTTCTACCCACAGACTCCAGTGGTGTCCAATCTGAGGGAGTGAGGGGTTAAGAGCAGAGCATCTCGTGATCATGGGTGCGCTTGCGCAAGCCACTTCCCCTTCTGACTCTGTGTCCTCAGCTGCGAAATGGGTGTTCTGACGTTATTGGGCATGGTGGGCAGGAGCCTGAGATAATGTCTGCAGTTTGGAGAGTAGCCTCCGTATCCTGTGGTCACCCTGAGACGAAAGGGGAAGCCTATGGGAGAAAGTGAGCCAGGAGTCTTGGTTCGGAAGACGGCTTTGCTAGGAAGCTGGCGGTAAGCAGGGTGGCTTTTGCTGAAATAAGCCTCTTGTTACCGTCAAGGGCCTCTGATAGGGCAGACAAAGCCTTGACATTTGGACGGAAGAGTCTGGACAAGGTTCTACCCCCACATTCTTCACTGGCTGACCTCTTTCTATCTTAGGACTGAAGTTATCTTATGTGTAAAATGGGGCTTAAAAAGGTACTTTTTCACATTGTTAGTTACAGAATCGTCACAGGGACGTAAAGTATAACATAAGGAAAATAGTCAACATTATTGTAATAACTCTGTATGGTGCCAGGTGGGTACTAGAATTATCAGGGAGATCACTTCATAAATTATATAAATGTCTAACCACTATGTTGTACACCTGAAACTAATATAAAATAATAGTGAATGTCAACTGTAATTGAAAAAGAAGGACGCCTCTTTCACCGGCGAATGTGAGGGTCCAACAAGATGGTTAACTCTTGAATCCCAAAAAGGCCATCAGATGCCTTATGGGGCATGCAGATGGGAAGCAAAGAGTATTCTGATGAAATGGAGAAGAAGGGAGGAGCGAAAGGGAAGTGGGGGGGGGAGGGAATGACACAGAGCAGTTGCACAAGTCGGCGGTCCCTGGGACGGTCCCCAGGACAATGTACAGAAATAGCATGTGGCGAGTAGTCAGAAGATTTGAGTCTAATGCCAGCTCTGCCATTAGCTTGCTGTGTGACCTTCCTCTGGTCCCCTGCCCTCTCTGGGCTTCAGCATCCCACAGGGAGCATGAGTCGGTCAGACTGTATGACCTTCAATGATGCACCCAAACTTGGGCCTTCCGATGCCCCGTTGTGCAGCCACAAGCCCTGGGCTCCTGGAAGTGCTTCGCAGGGCAGACTTGAGTTGCCCCCAATTTCTAAACACCTTCATTCTCATCTTCAAGATTGGCCCAAAGATGTCGAAGAAAGGATCTCCGACTCTTAGAGGGGGTAGTTGGGAGAGCTGAGGACAATCAGCAGCCCAAAGCTTGGTGACAATTCCCAGATCCTACATGTCTACTTTCTCTGTGGTCACCTGTTGGGAACAATGGGAACTGAGCGAATGCATGCAAGGCACCGAGCTTGGCACTGAAGCAAAGCAGTGAGCAATAGGCGTCCAGACTAGCACTTGGGGGTGGGCTGGACGGAGCTCCGCTGTTTGGCGCATACATGTTTATTATTGCTATATTTTCTGGTTGAACTGATATTTGATTAATATACAATGTCCCTCTTTGTCTTTTGTCACAGCGCTTGGCCTAAGTTATTTTGTCTGATATTAGTATAGCCATCCCAGCTCTCTTTTGGTTACTGTTTGCATGGAATATATTTTTCTATCTTTTCATTTTCAACCTGTTTGTGTCTTTGGATCTTCAGTGAATCTTTTGTAGACAACACATAGTTGAATATGTTTTCTAAATCCATTTTGCCAATTTATGCTTTTTTAAAAATATTTTTAATTTATTTTTAGAGAGAGGGGAAGGGAAGGAGAGAGGGAAAGAAACAGCAATGTGTGGTTGCCTCTTCTGTGCCCCCTACTGGGGACCTGGCCTGCAACCCAGGCATGTGCTCGGACTGGGAATTGAACTGGTGACCCTTTGCCTCACACAGGGCTATACCAGCCAGGGCAAATTTATGCTTTTTGCCTGGAGAGTGTAATCCATTTTCACTTAAAGTGATGACAGGTAAGGAAGAACTTTCTTTTGTCATTGTGTTGTTTTCTGGGTCTTATAGCTTTTTTCTGTCCCTCAATTACTCCATTATTGCTTTCTTTAGTGTTTACTTCAAATTTTTGTAGCAATAGTCTTTTATTCCTTTCTCACTTCCTTTTGTGTATATTCTATAGACATGTAAAACGTCTATGAAATATATTTTATATATATTTACAAAATCTGTAGAAAGGTATATTCCACAGATAATTAGTAATATCTATAAAGTTTAATTTTAATGGTTATCACGGGGATTATATAGTACAGCCTAAGTTACAATAACCTAATTTGATGGATACCAACTTAATTTCAATTGCATACAAAAATTCTACTTCTACACAGTTCTGTCCTTTCTTCCACTTTGTTACTAATGCCACAGATTACATCTTTATGTTTTGTGTACCTACCAACATAGATTTATAATGTTTCATTCATCTCTTAAATGTTGTAGAAAACTAAAAGTAGAGGTACAAACCAAAATTACAATAACATTTGCTTTTGTATTTGCCCAAGTGTTTACCTTTACCAGAGATCTTCATTTCTTTATACAGTTTTGGGCTATGGTTTAGCATCTTTTTATTTCAATCTGAAGGATTCCCTTTAGCATTTTTTGTAGGGCAGGTCTGGTGGTAACAAACTCCTTAAGCGTTTGCTTTTCTTGAAATGTTTTAATTTCTCCCTAGTTTTAGGGGGAATAGTTTTGCTAGATATAGAATTCTTAGTTGAAAGAGACTTTTCCCTTTCATCACTTTAAATATATCCTCCCACTGCCTTCTAGCCTTCAAAGTTTCTGCCAAGAAATAGGCTGATAATCATATTGAGAATACCCTGTATGTGATGAGTCATTTCTCCCTTGCTGCTTTCAAGATTTTCTCTTTGGCTTTGACTTTTTACTGTTTGATTATAATGCAGCTGAGTGAGGGTCAGTTAGAATATATCCACTTGCAGTTCATTCAACTTCTTAGGTTTTGTAGATGCCTGTATTTCATCAAATTTGGGAAGTTTTATCCATTATTTCAGCAAATAGTTTCTCTGCCCTTTTCCCTCCTCCTTTTCGGGGTTCCCATAATACATGTATTGGTCCTTTGATGTTTTCCCACAGATCCTCTGGTCTCTGTTCCCTTTCTTTTTCTTTCTGCTCTTTAGACTTAATCATTTTAATTGTCCTATTCCAAGTGTACCGATTCTTTCTTCAGCTTCACTGTACTGCCCATCCTAGACAGCAAAACGGCCGACTAGGAGGCTCCAGTCTCTTGTCCCTTCCGAGGAAGCATCAAAGCAACAAAGTCGAAAACAAGAAACTGCACTGAGTAATACAGGAGCCCTGGGAAGCAGTCGATGACGGTTTACAGCAAACCCAGGGAATATTCAGTTGGGACACCTGGGGAGAGAGACAATGCCATCTACGACCGGGCGTCTGTGGGTCTGTAACCTCCCTGCAGGTCCCCTGAGTGGTGCTCCCTGCTCCTCCCCACCGGAGCGAGCTCCAGGTTGGACAGAACAGGGACCAGTCTTTCCACCAGACCTTGCCAGGTGAGCATGTCGCAAACGAGGTCTGCTCTGCAACCTGTGATTCGAGGGAGGGAAATGGGGACTCGGTGACGAGCCTTTGTAGACCGAGACCTTCGTTGTGCCAGGAAGAGGATGGGCTGAGAGCTACTAAAACCAACACAGAATTTCCTACCCTTTTGAAGGCGGCCTTTCTTTTCTTTTTTAAAGACATCATTTATTTCTTTTTAAAGAGAGGAGAAGGGAGGTAGACAGCGAGGGAGAGAAACACGGATGTGCTAGAGAAACAGGGATTGGTTGCCTCTCGCACGCCTCCACCTGGGAACCCCGCCCACAACCCAGGTACGGGCCCTGCCTGGGAACCAGATCAATTGGTGACCTTACTCTCTGTGGTGCAACGCCCATCCCACTGAGCCACAGCAGCCAGGGCTGACGGTGGCCTTTTCTCAAACAGATGTTCACTTGGTTGTTGTAAACCTCCGATGATTTTCCAGAGCTCCTACGTTAATTAGTTCAGCTCAGCTTCTGGGTTTTTGTTTCCGACGCTTCTGTGGAATCAATGAGAACTGGGAGCTTCCTAGCCTGCCATTTTGCTGTCTGGGGTGGACAATACATTTAAAACACTCAAATACCTAACTGCACGGTCCAGGAAAATGAACAGCATTGTTGGTGTGAATGCGTTCAAGGCAGAAGCCACTACAGATAATTGGAATCAGGAAGGGCCTTGGGGAGAGGACAATTGTGTGAAGGAGGGGATGGAAAAAGCCAGTAGAGAAACAGAGAGAAGAGCAAGAACAAAGGCTCTGCGGTGGGGGAGAGCCTGGTTGGTCCTGGGCCCTGTTGGCAGGCTGATGTGCCTGAAGCCCGGGAGGCCTGGGAGCCAGGGCATGCAGGTGGTCTTCGACTGTGAAGAGAACCCATGAAGAGTTTTAAGAACCGAAGTGCCCTCGTGATTTTTGCTGAAAATGACAAAGCGGGTGGGTAGGTAAGGCCTGGGGTAGAAGCAGGAAGAGCAATGGGGAGGCTGGTGTAGACACCCTGGGAAGAGATGAAGCCAGAGTCTGGGGATTTGAGGCTAGCCCTTGGCAGGAGTCTCAGTGAGGCCGCACGATGTGTGGGAATAGCCTGGCAGCAGCTCTGAGGGCTTTCAGAGACGGGGCAGGGAACACCCCTGGCCAAGTCAGACTGAGCCTGGTGCCGGGGCAGGAGAGGGGGGCTGCTCTGGCCCCGTGGCTGCCTTTGAAGCTCCGTGCTCCGCCTATCCCAGCTGTGCCTTTCTCCAGGGAAAAGAAGACAAGCTACGACCCTGGGCTCCACAGAACGAGCCTCTGAGAGATCCAGGTCTTCTGAACAGGGAACTAAGCCATTGAGAAGATGGGGAAGCTGGGGCCCAAGGGAGAGGCCGTGGCTGTGGCCCCAGAGTGAGTGGGCCTCCTCTAGGGGTGATGAGTCAGGGGCTGCATCACTCAGTTCCTGCTGACCCTGCGGTGTCAGCATGCTCGGCATTCTCCGAGGTTAAACCCAGAGGCTCTAGAGTCAGACCCGGACCCTCGGACGCCTGGTGTGGTGGGGTGCAAGCCCCTCCATGAGCCCCCGTCCCCTCATCTGCACCACGGAGGTGATAACAGGTCCCGTCGCATTGGGTTCTCGTGAATTATGTCAGCTCATATGAGGCAGGTGCCCACTCACTGTAAGTGGCGTAAGTGCTCGGGAACTCATCTTTGCAATGACGTTGTTAATTACTGTGAGGACCGTAATTATTAACGGGATTCCTGCCAACAATTTCAGGCACGTAGCAAAACCACAGAGTCCAGCGCGGTCGGCTCGGAAGAATGTCAGAGGGAGTGATCCTTTCTTCTTATTCCCTCTGTCTTAGCCACAGTGCTCGCCTGCTCTCAGGCCCTGCGGCCCATCACAAGTTCAGAGTGCAATGCCATGGGTCGGAGAGAACCTGCGGAAGAAAGGACCGTGAGCGATTACACCCCTGCCTCGGAGACGGGCGGCATTTGAGCTGGGCCTCGTGGTCGGGTTGGAGCTGTGCAAGCTAAACTGCACCGTGGCATTCCTGGGCGGCGGGGCGGGGGAGGGCGGCGCTTTGGCCAAGGTTTGGAAGTAGGAAAACATTTCTTATTCCTTTCGGGGAGACAGAAAAGAGAGTGGTTCATTTTGGCCACAGTGGAGTTCAGGACGGAACGGTGAGTTGTTAGGTCGTGGCCAGGTCACGGGTGCAGGGTAGGGGGTTCACTCTTTTCCCTGGAAGTGATAAGGAACTGTGACTGCTTCCGAGGAAGGGAGAACCATACTGAGAGCTGGGCTTTGGGAAGACCATACTGTCTCAGCCGCCGTATAGGCCAGAGGCCCCACCCCTGCCCAGGGCCACGGCAGTGGTCTAGGCCAGGGATGCCGAGGCCTAACTTTGGGTGAGGCGAGTGTGGGTGGAGGGAGATTCCAGATGAGGTGGCACAATCAACAAGGCCTGGGCAACAACTAGAAGTGGCCGGAGGTGAGGGAGGACCCATGGCCAGTTCTCAGACTGACAGCTTGGGCAACCGGCCAGTTGAGATGAAGGCCCAGAATCAAAGAGGTTTGGGGACAAAGATGGTGGTGGCAGCCTGGGACATGCCTTGCTCGAGCAAGCCTTCTGCACAGGCAGTTGGCTCTGTAGGGCTTAGAGGTCTCAGGACTGGGGAAGTACATTTGACAATGTTTCTGCCCTGAGTATGGCGGTTTGCTGGTTTGTTCTTGAGGGACTCGGGCAGGGAGGAAGGCTGGGCGGGGCCTCTGGCCCGAGTGCACCCCAGTCTGGCACTTCTCTCTGTGGCTGTTCCCCATTCTCATCCTACCCTTCCTTCCTGGCCCTCACTTTGCTGCGTCATTTTGGGGAACTTGCAAACCAGGCCTCGTGCCTTTAACTTACAAAATTATACACTCCAATGAGCCGGAAAGGGGCTTTTGGAATAATTCTATTGAAAATATGTGGGTTTTCGCCTTGAAATGATTCTCCTGAAATTATCCCCTTCCTCTCTTTATAAATATTAAAAAGAAGAAATCAGAGCTTAGTGCTTTAAATCCCTATTCAGGGACTTTCTTGTTTGCCTCCCAGGAAAGTAACCAGCCCTTTCTGAGGAAGGAAAGGAGGGGGCTGGCCAGGTTCCTTTAACATGACACCCGCCCAAACCCACCTTTTGGAGCACCCCTGACCAATCCCTCCTTGTCCTCCTGCAGCTGAGCTGGGATTTGCCGGAATATTACATGTCCGTGTGGGGGTGTAAGAGAGAAGGAGCAGATTCCGGAAGGGTGCAGAGAGCGGAGGGGAGGAAGGCAGCAGAGAGAGGGAGGCAGAGACACAGGAGAGTAGGGAGAGAGAGAGAGACGGTGACAGAGAGAGAAAGCAGGGAGGGACAGAAGGGGGGCCGTGAGAGCGAGAGAGAGACATCGCTCTGGGGTGAAAGACAGAGACACTCAAACCCCGAGATCGATGGGTGAGGGCTGAGTGCAGGGATGCAGGGCCCGAGGATTAAAGGAGACAGAACACGGAGACGGACAGCAGTGCACAGATGCAGAGGGAGAAAGAGAAGACGGAGGGACAGAGGAAGTGGGAGGGTCAGGGGAGGCGACAGGGAGCCAGAGGCAGAAAAGGATGCAGAGCGAGGCCCAGTGAATGGAGTGACACAGATTGACAGGTGGGGTAGAAAGCAGCCACGGGGAGAGACAGGGCAGACGGTGACACACGGCAGGGGAGTGGGGGGAGATAACCAGGAGACTGAATGGGCCCGAGCCGCCCTCAGGAGGCAGGCTAGCTCGTGCTGGGGACGAATACATGACTCATATGCAGAATAGCATCTGATGGCAGGAACTTCCTCATTCCCGGCCGGGCTCCTCGGGCACCTGCTTCAGGCCCGTGATTGGGGTTCAGCATTATTGACCTTTGGTACACGAGGGAGCCGTGGGGGCAGAAGGAAGAGGTTAACAGCAGCTAGGCCGAGAAGACACGAGGACACACGTTCAGGCATCAGCTCTGCCAATCACTGCTGCCTGGCCTCATCGGCAGTCTTCGGAGCCTTGGTTTCCTCATCTGGAAAATGGGGAGAATGGTACCCGCATCACAGGGTTGTGCCCCCTCCACGAGGGACAGCACCCCTCCTGGCACAGCACCTGGTGACAGTACGTAGCCCGCCTCACGAGCGTCGGTTGACGTCGTCAGTCCCGCAGGCTGGGCTCAACTCCAGTCCCTCTGTGATCTTAGAATTGGTCAGTGCTGACCCTGAAGGCCTGGGGGTGAAAACTGTACCCTACAGGCACCCCAAAAGGGGAAACCTGCAAGAGGGAAGGATCAGAGCATCAAGAAGCTTTTGTGTCGGGGGGCGCTCCCCGAGAAGGCTTTCACAGGCGGCAGTGGTGGGTGCAAGAGGTGAGCGGGGGAGGAGCCGGGTGCACGTAACAGGCCTCCAACTCTCTGAAAGGGGACCTGGTAAGGAAGACAGTGGCCTGGCCTGTGGCCTCCTATGTGACCTTGAACCCTCCAGGGCTTCTGTCTGCCTGTCTGACCGAAAGGGCATTAGACGCCCAAGCTCTATAGGGCTGGAGGCCCTAACACCCAGGAGTGCTCAAGGTCTGTGACTGTAAGCAGCCCAAACTGGGGTGAGGGTGGGGAGGGTGTCCCCTATCCCCTCCTCCGTCCCCCCAAAAAACAACCGCAACAGGAACAGGGGCCTGTCGGCTTCTAAAGGATCTGTCACGAAGCACTGTAGTTGGTTACCGGTTACCACATAAGCCAAGCCCTTGATCTGCCGTGTTTGAGGAAACCCTTTGTTCCTTTCAAGTCTCTATGCTCTCAGCTGGGGCTTGTGCAGAGAGTTTTCTCTTTCCTCCTTTTCTTTGCGGCTTTTTAAAAATAACTGGCTTGTGCATTCAGGCGGTGTTCCAGAAATGGGTTCCCAGGCTGAGGTTCAGGGCTAGGGGGACTCCAGCCCCTTACTCCTGGGAAGGCGGGGGAGAAGGCTGGAGGGGGAGGGCACCAAACCCTGTGCCAGAGAGAGGATCTGGCACCAGCACTGTGAGGCGAGGCCGGAGGGCACAGACAGAACTACCGGGGTGCTAATCCTGGAGGCAGCACCCCTAAGCTGCTGACCCTGGTGCCCTCCCATCCCCTTCTGGGCCTCGGTTTTATTCAATGTTATATCAGAGGCCAGAGCAGATATGGGCCCGT
>PVKM010031052.1:0-16981 GCA_004027735.1 Carollia perspicillata | reverse complement strand
GGCCCAGCCTGTTCCCAGAATCACGAAGACACACGCTGCTTCTCTGGAGCTCGTGGAGAGACTGCTGGTGCAGACAATGGCTGATTCGGTGCTTCTTTCCAGCACTTCCTGGGGAGGAAATCTGAGAGGCCCCCTGCAGAGGAGGGACGTGCTTCCCGTGTGGGCCTTTAGTCTGGAGATCAGCAGGGCCCCTGCTGCTGCCTTTCCACCCAGACCAGGCGCCTAACGGTGGGGAGATGGTGTCACCGGAACACCTCTCTTTTTCCTTAGCAGAATGACTTCTGTGACTCAGACCAGGTTGGCGGATGGAGCGCCAGGGGGCCGGAAGCTCCTTTCAAACCCGGGAAATCATTTTTACTTACAAATAAAGGTGGATTAACACAGTGTGGTGTTCTGGACTGGGCCCTGAGATAGAAAAAGGACAGCCTCTGTGTCCCTGAGCTGCTGCGGGCAGGGCGGTGCCTGACTCAGAGAAAGTTTTCGTCACTCAGGTTCATGTCCCCTCCTCCGCCAAATAATTCAAGTGATTGAATTATCTGCCACCTCTGACCTGCCAGACATTGCTAGGTGGCAGAGAGCAAATAACAATGACATTTTCCTCTCTGGCACCAAGCAGCTAGGAAAACAAAACGGAGCCCGGAGGCAAGTACTTAGTGCCCCAGGAAGCCAAACCCTTAGGAGAGGCCCGCCCAGCCCCATAGAATCTGGCCCTGTTACGTCCTGGCCTTGTCCCCTCCTACTTTCCCTGCAGCCTTACTGGGCACACTGGTCTGCCACCACCCACTCCCCTTGGCACTGGCTGGTCCCTCTGCCTAGGACACGCTTCTCCCCAGTACCCGTGTGGCTCCCTCCCTCGCCTCCTTTATGTCTTTGCTCTGATGTCACCTCTCAAGGATGCCTGTCCTGACCACCCTATTTCCCATTATACCAGCCCTAAGTGTCAATCCGTTTATTTTGCTGTACTTATTACTATCTAACAAACTACGTTCTTTTGCTGATGTATTCCGTTTATTGCCTGTTCTCTTTTTCCCCGCCATCAGAAAAGGATTTTAGTATGTTTCTGCATGCTGGGCTCAATCTGCGCTGATTTTTTTTTAACGTGTCCACAGAATCAAATAATCAGTAATTACACATTTAAGCAGATTCGATTAAGTGGGTTCTGAAGGACATGGCCACAGAAAATGAAGTATCAAATCTAATACTAAACTGCCGTGACGGCTCTTCACTCTGCCAATAGTTATACGTCACGGAGGCAGGAAAGCATTTAGGCTGAAGTCAAAACTTTCCGTTCAGAACCTCCTCTCTTGCTCTGTTCTCCTCTCTCCTTTATCGCAAGTCACTTGAGTTTTGAAATTGAAGGAGATGCTTTGGGTTGAAAGGGATTAAGTATAGAAGGCACTGCCTGCAAAACATTTCCTACTAGGCGAAGGTGACTTTTTTTTTTTTTAACAAATACTGTTACCCTCTTATCAGGGTTGATTTGGGTTGTCACAGCTTTTATGGGGGGCCCAGGGGAGCTATAAAAACCTCTTCTGCCATTGCAATTATTTATCACATCTGCGCTTGCTGGTGATGCTGGGAGGGTTAAGGAACAGACAGATTAGTATTTAAAGCAAGACAACTGGATTTAATCACAAGGGGAGTGAAAGTCTGAGAAAGAAAAGAGGAAGAAAAGGAACAGAAAAAAGGACAAGGATGTAGAAATAGAGTTCAGGCTGTAATATTTTTGTACACGAGTAGGAAGTTGCTCTCAGAAAGCCTGGCCGCAGACCCTTGCACACAAAAACCTTGCACGAAGAGATCTATGATTAGAAAATAGCATCGCGAGCTCGAAGCCATGACATTTTGCAGATGGGCGTCTCCATTAATTTGGATCTAATTGGGATCCGATGCAAAAGCAAAGGAGAAACGCTACCCGCCTTCCCTCAGTGTTGGCATTAAAGCCGAAACACGTTTTCAAGAGGCATCTGTTAAAGTCAGCAGAAGGAAATTGAGTCTCAGAGTAGCAGAAGTGATCAGGTGTCTCAGACTGAAGGCAGAATTCTGATGGGAGAGCTTTGAGCACTGTTTCAGCTTTGGACGCGGAGGGATTTCTCCACGTCAGCTACCCTTCTCCCGTGACTTAGGGAAACAATTCAAGAGTCCACATTCCATTGTCCTGACATCTACTTGGACACCCCATTCATATGGATTCAATTTAGGAAGGAAATGCTCAAGAAGCAGAGGGAAGGTGGGAATTTTTGTGAACGTTGCAATTTGAGAGAACGCCAAAATAGCGCGTGGCCCCGCACAGGGGACTCTCAGGCTGCAGTGTGCTCTCTCTGTTCATAGAGCCACGTAGGAAACGCTGCATTTCGGAGGGACAACTGGCCCGTTCAGGAACCAGCAAAGACTAACCACGTCTTGTAAACAAGAACAGAATTTTGTCTGAGGGTGAAAAAAAAATCACTTAATTGATGGAAGGCAAGGTGATATGAATTCCTCTCTTGTTTAACTTAACCCGCCTCAAAGAATAGCATGCGTTAATGTTTTCACAGGGAGAGTTTGTGATGGCATGAGGCAAGAGTCATCATTTAGGATTTTTCCTATGTCCTTGGAGCATAAGTCAAGCAAAAGTACCCAAAGAAGTGAACTCTCCTTAGAGCACAGAGAATGTCTACGGAAACCTGCCCCGGAGACTCCAAACATTGCCCAACCCAGTGTCTAAACCAGGACCAAATTCGCAGGGGCATATTTGGCAGTATCTGGAAACATTTTTGGTTTTCATAATTCGGGGCAATAGGCATTGCGACCGTCATCAAATCAATAGAGGACCGGGTGCTCCTGAATAGGACAGCCCCCATAACAAATAATTATCGGGCCCAAAATGCCACTAGTGCCATGACTGAGAAATTCTCATCCTAACGTGTGCCCAATTTGAAATATCCCTCAATTGGTGGAGTTAACCAGAACCACAGGCTGGTGAACATAAAAGCCCAGCAAAACCCAGTTAGTAGCACTGTAGCTTCTCCTTTCTCATGCACATCCCTCAGAAAAGCAACCAATGGAAGCAACCTTCAAAAAAAAAAAACCACTCTGCTAGCAATCTTCTTAAATATGTTCCACTGCAGTTTCCGCCATTCTCCCGAGGCTATTATATTCCCAATAAAATCACTGAAAGCACTGTAATAATAAAACTTCTTCACTGGATTAGCATCTGTTGTCTAAACTCGTTGAGATGACAAGCGAGGGGGAAATATAAAAGACTTTTTCAAAACTCTAGCTTGCTTGAGTGTTGCTCCAGCTTGAAAAGAAAGACGGGAATTTATGCTAAAACTGTCTTTAGATGCAGGACAATATGTGACACGTAGACATATATAAGCCCAATAAAGCATTGCCTGCTTCAGTCGGCCAGCTCTTTAATTTGCTGGTCAGAACAGAAAACGGAGCTTCGCTTGTGCTTCCTAGTTAGGAAACTTGACTGATTGTTATTGAAATAGGAAGCCCAAGATCCTTTGAGAACATTAATACAGGAAAGTCCTTCCCACGGCTTGGAGAGTTTTATGAATTGGGAGACTGGGGCTTTTAAGACAATTGGTAATACCACCTACGTGTGTGACCTTCCTCTTCAGCTTTCTCATCTGTAAGACAAAGGCTCTGGGTTATAACCACCAAGGTCATTTTCAACTCAAGAAACCACAGCACAAGAACAGTACCAGCTAACCTTGAGATTTCCACCATACTGACAACTATCTCCCTTTAGTCGTTTTTTACCAATTTGGAAGTAGCCGGGCGATGGCGCATGAAGCTGTGGATTTGCTCCTTCGTACAATAGAGAAAAGCATACATATCTGCTGTAGGAGGATTGTGAATAACTAAGACCTTCCTTCATCGGATAAATGAAGCCAGGAAATCTATGATGGAGACTTGATTTTTTCTCCAACATCCAAATCTATTTGTTATTCTGAAGCATTGGGATTGGGCGTTTATATCATTGTAGACTATTTCTGTGTCGAATTTGCCTCGCAGACCCCCCTCCTCAGACAACAGCACCTCTATCTTAGTATCAGCCTGCTTGTTCATGTTAATTAATTTAGAATTTTCCAAGCAAATCTGCATGCAAAATAGATCGCCCAACAGTGTGGTGTTTTAACGTCTAGTGTCTTTTCTGACAGGCTCCTGAGAGCCCAAAACAGGAGAATACACAGGGCCAGAGTGCAGACATCACTACACGTTTTTTTCC
The DNA here is from genome assembly GCA_004027735.1 of Carollia perspicillata. NCBI lineage: Eukaryota > Metazoa > Chordata > Mammalia > Chiroptera > Phyllostomidae > Carollia > Carollia perspicillata. The sequence continues at coordinate 12,759 of PVKM010031052.1, read as the reverse complement.
TCCACAGGAAGCCTCTCGCCGGAAGCCATGCCACAGACCATATAGGCGGCCTGCAGAGAAGGATGCTACCCACACGGGCCCCAGAGGACCCTAGGGAAGGCAGGGCTTGCTTGTTTCTCAGCCAGTTTTATTGCCCTGCCCACACCCTGCCACCCAGAGCCCTGGGCTCTATGGGTTACTCCTTCCGCAGCTGCTTTCTGTTATTTTGGGAACGGTCCTAGTCTTTGCTTCACCCACAGCCTCGTCTTGCCTTTTTCTCTTCCTGAGCTTGAACTTAGATGAGACATAAGAGCAAAGGGCACTGAATCCCCAACCGCTTTATTCACTCTTCTGCGTATTCATTTTCATCTCAGCAACAGTTTAGCGAGAAAGGTCAATAGAAAGACAAAAAGGTGGGCTTAGAAAGCCATTTGTGAGTTTTAAGAAGTCAGGCCATGCTAGCGGCTGTATGGCTGTACCTTGACCTGGCTGTAGCGACCTGGCTGTCGCGGGAAACTTAAAACTTGAGTACTGTCTCCTTAGAAATGTCTTGGGTTGTTTATCAAGATGTGGGACTTTGAGAGTGAGGAATGGAGAAAAACAGAAGGAGAGTAAGAGAAACGATCTTCGATGTGAGATCTTGAGAACCTGCTCCCTTTCCTTTGCAAACTCTGTCTAAGGTTTTGAAAAAAGTAAAACCCTCAATGGGGAAATCTATAAATATTTACAAAGGCTTCCCCTCTATCTACAGGAGGCTTGTGCAAGATGCATCGTCTTGCAGCCCTGTAGTGTGGTTATATTTGAAATACATGGTGTAAGAGGTGTTCTTTGTTTGTTTCTTCCTAACGCATGTGCAATCGGCTTGCAAAGCCTGTGAGCCCGCATCCTAAATTGTGGACTGCATCGGCCTGGGAAGGGAAAAAACTGGACCCAGTGCCCCTGGGATGTGAAAATGTGGTTCCTGAGCATCTTAGAAGGGATTTTAGGGCTCCCTCAGGCCCTCCCTTAAGGCTTGTTCTGTAGTGGTAAATAACATTGATTGACATGGAGATCAGAGCAATAACAGAAGGCAGCTAAAAGTTATTCTCTTTTCGCGTCTTTTCCCCAAAGGGCTCACTCGGCTACATTAGTAGAGCGGGGTCTTCTTTCTCTAAGTGGTCTCTTTAGAAGTTTGACGGATTGTTGCTCAAGGGAAAATGGCTCAATCCTGGTCCTTATTTAAGAGCAGCGGAGAAAGGGCCGTTCACCCAGGCCTTTCCTCAGCTGGACCCAGTTTGTTTCCTTTGCTTGGTACTGTCAGACGTTGCAGTAAGAAAAATGAATGCAGTGTGAGAAACCGAAGGACTTTTGTCGAAGTGTGAAAGGGAGCGCATCTAACTGTCCCTAGGGTTGTACCGAAGGCGTAAAGGGTGTCTTCTGCGAGCGTTTCTGCCTGCAAAATCTACCTAACTGTCACACTGAAACCACAACTATATCACATGCTTGCAAGAACCCCCCCCCGCCACAAGAAGCTTCCTGTTTCGCGAGGCTCATGAGGAGGATTGCACAATACAGTGCAGCTTTCTTCGTCCTTGTGCTGTTTCCAAGCTAGGGAGAGAAGAATCTATATTTTGTATTTTCAGGTATTTAGGAACACTCTGCGTCTATAAATCTCTCCGTTAGGATGCAGATCCGGCAAGACAACAGAGAGGTGGCTGTGTAGACCTGGCCTAGCCATTTTACCTGGTCCTCAGCGGGGAGTTGGGACATCTCTAGGCTAAGGGCAGGGTAGCTTGGCAGGGGGACTTCCAGGGAGGCAGCAAGCTGAGACAGAGGAACACGACTGATGGATGGCAGGATAGTTCTTGAAGATGGAGCAGATGACTTGCATGGGCGGGTCGGTTTGTGAGGCTAGAAGGTTCGCAGCCTCTCCTACTGAGTCCAGTACCCCCCAAAGGCTCATAGGAGGGCTCAGAGGAGAACGGGGCCTTGGGTTAGGTCCAATCAGACATCACAAGTTAGCTTAGCCTGTCCCCTAAGGAACGGCTGAGGCTTCTCTTCCTGCATGCCACACAGGACACATATTCAGTGCTGTTAAGGACAAGCATCTGGTCACCCGGTGACCAGTGGTATCTAAGTTCTGATCAGGAGGTGAGCCATTTCCTGAAGATAAAAGAGCTCCGTGGCAATGCCACGGGTCCCCAGACCAGAGTGCCCTGAGTCCTCTAGGTGACCCCCCGCCCTTGCACTCTGAACACAGTGTGCGTCAGTGTGCTCTGAGAAGGCGAAGGTCCACAAAGGTGGTCTCATCCCCTTTGTTCACTCAGGAAGGCTGAAGAGAGTCTCAGCTGGACACCAGCCACGGGCCTGTCTCTTCCCCTCTCCGGTGCTCAGCTCCGGAATACCTGCCTTCTCTCCCTCAGTGGGGAGAGTGGTCACAGCGCATCATCCCTAAATGAGCAAGCGAGATCGGCCACCTCCTTCTCCACATGCCTGCGGGAACGAGCTTGCATTCGCCCTCTCTGCGTGCGTGTTCGGTGTCATCACAATGAGCCTTTTATAAACAGTGGGGTTGGATTCAGGGTGACACCTCAGAGCCTCCATCATGTCGACTGCACAATTGCTAGTCTCCCATTTTCATCTTATTAATTAATTATTAAGGATATTATTTTTCTTATTTTTAATTGTGAAACCCATACTTAATAACTGTAGGGAAGTTGAGCAATATAGAAAAGCACAATGATTTTTTTAATAAAAAAGCCCTTATGAATGGCATCCTAAGCTAGGCAAAGCTGCTGTTAATATTTTGATATATTTCCTTCTAGCTTTATTTTTGTCTACCTATACATATTTCCATAAACACTTGTCCCTCCTTTTACAAGCCGAGGTCATTCTGGAGGGCCAGTTTGTTTCCTATCTTTTTTTACATTATGTGGTATTTCAGCCACATTATCCTCATTTTCCTACAACATGGTTATTAATAGCTGTGTTCTTTGTAAGAATATGCCATATACAAGGTCTGTCCAGAAAGTATCTGTCCATGCACTATGAAAAATAGAGGCATTTACTAAAGAAGACATAAGATACAAGAAACATTGTCCATAGGACAACGATGCCTCAGTCCCCTTCAAAGTAGGCACCTCGGGACCTCATACAGTTCTCCCAATCGCCATCAGCTGCCCCATCATACTTTCCTGAATCTCATCTATAGTCTGAAATCTCTTCCCTATCAAATGTGATTTTAGTTTTGAGAAAAGCCAGAAGTCTCAGGGCACCAAATCTGGGCTGTAGTGGGGCTGAGTCACCTGGGTGATTTGACGTTTCACCAAAAAACTCTGCACAAGACGTGATGCACAAGCAGGTGTGTTGTCATGATGAGGCTGCCAATCACCAATTGCCCAGAGCTGCAGCCTTCTGAATCCTCTCAATAGTTTCGGTGGAGGCATGTCCAAGCTTCACACAAAATTTGATGCAGATTCATTGCTCTACTTGCTCAGTCATTTTGAGTGTGATGGCCACACAGTACACGTGCTCACTCAACAGCGTCTACCACCCCCACTGACTAGTACAGTGAAGTCATCATTGTTCACGCATGTGCTTTCCAGTCCACTCTCCTTGGCTGCCGGCTTACATCGATGACATACAAACCGTTCTCGTTATATTAACAATGGCTGGACTTTTTCCAGATAGACCTTATATATTTAAATTTTACTGTTGAAGGACATTTGAGAGGTCTCCAATTTTTCTTCATGATAAATAACACTGCAATAAACATCTCTGTCTGTAAATTTGACTGTATCTCTGAATATTGGCCAAGTGTAGGATCCTTGAAGTAAAAATTTCATGATCAAGAGGTCTAAATACATTTAATGCTGTTAATGCACATTGTCAAACTACCCTTCAAAAATGGCTATCCCAATTTATGGTCACATACAGTTTTCTTTATTATCAAGGATCCTGGGTACTGAGAGTCGATACTGGCTGTGCACTGTCTTCAGTGAGAGTGAAAGGCATAGACCAGCTCCATATCTGTGATTTAAAGATCCCAGATGAAAACGGATCTGATGAGGAGCTGAGGGTGCTTTCCAGGGTGATTCTAGAAGGAAATGATCCCTAAAGGGCCATTTTGGTAAAGATATTGACCTTTACCAAACAGACTAGCTCAAGATGTCCTCAGCTGGAACATGAAAAGCACATATACTTCATCTAAGATTTCCTTTATGTCCCCCAAACCCACACTCTTCTATTCAAGTCAAGGGTCATGACAGGTGGCCAATTAGGGTTTGAGCTTTCAGTAAGCGAGGGTGCATGCGTGTGTGATCAGCTCTTGCAAAAAAACAAAGCGAATGTGTAAGTTGACCTTTGAGGTCATTCGGTGCACACTAGGCAATGGGCAACTTGAGGTGAACCAATTCTGGTCCCCTCCTGCTTTTGGCCAGAACTGACTGCGTCACTGTTTGCTCTTCCACTGGGGTAATAACATACATTGGCTTTCCCAAGGGATATTTGGGGTAGAATTATGGTTTATGGAAGGTTTGGAAGACAAGACCTGACAGTGTGTGACAATGACAGAGAGGGAAGTCTAGCCGGGGCCCGGACTGCTGGATGGCCAGCTACAGAGGCTCTGGGTTAACAGTCTTCATCACTACAGAGTTCCTGGGATCACTGTGCAAGAGATTCATGATTTGGTCCCAAGAGCAAAAAGCCCCTGTGTTGTGGATAACTCAGAATCACACAAGGCTGGCAACAAACACCAGTGTTTGAAAACACTTGACGGAAATTGAAGCTTCAAAGCATTTTATCATCTCAGGCCATCGCTGAGAGGGTCCAGCTGAAGCCACCCCATACACATCCTTTGACAAGCACTGGGCTTTCAGTGGGGCTCTGGAAACCAGCTGAACTGTAGCTGGCTTTTCAGTGTTTCAGCTGGTCGGCTTACAGCGGCACAAATTGGCAGCGTGGCAAGCAAGAAGGCTGAAATTCAACACCCAGATGGAGAGCTCTTGAGACTCAAATGTCACGGACACTGGGGTGTGGCTTCTCCACTAATTATGTTCTGTCAAACAAGGGTTGAAAATGTCAGCCCAGACTTAAGGCTTGGCTACACCCGCAGCCAATAGCCGTGGACCTGGGCTCTGGTTTAAACGATGGAGGAGTTTGAAAAACCACTCAGTTGATTTCGAGACTTCCTGGGGACAACATTTAAACCACAATGTTCTCTTTTTGAGGCAGAGTTAAGAGCCAATCACAATGGAGTCTTCTTAGCATGTTCTGCCCATATTTGGCTATACTCTTGCTTCATTCAACTAAATTTGTAATACGTGCGCTTGAAAAGCAAGGCTTTGGGAAGTGTTTCTCTGTCCCCGTTATAAAAGAAGTCTTATCTTTATGCAAATGGACCTGCCTGTGAGCTTATAGAACAGCTTCAAAGGAAAGAAAGGAGCCAGTATAGAAAATTTATTTAAAAAAAAATTAGCTCGAACTGTATCTTCTGCTTTATACTGTTTGCATGAAAATACATAGAAAACAATCAACCGGTGTTGTCCTGTGCAAAAAGCACCAGAAGTGGCTTATGAGATTATGGGGGTATCAAGAAAGAATGACATATGCATTGTTGTATTGTATTTTCTGTGTGCTGTGGAGATCCAATGCTCAGATTCCAGGAAATAAATGCACCCTTTGAAGTTTCTTAGGGTTTGCTTGAAAAGGATGCTCAAGTCTTGTGGAAAGATAGGACATGTGTATGATAAACCTCATTCTTCCTTTTCCGAGTGAATCTTTATTGACCTCTTTATATGTGCCATTTCTCTCATTCTCACCATGATCCCACAAAGCAGATCCTATTGTTACCCACATTTTGCAGAGGAAGAAACTGAGGCAGAGAGGTTACATAACTCGCTCACACTGGTTGTTATAAGTAGTGGAGCTAGGAATCTACCCCAATCAGATGCCAAAGCCCGTCACTCTAGTCCACTCAGATGCTCTCCTATGTTCACAGGCAAGAACAGAGGCCTGAAATAGTACAGAATGACTCAGGGACCCCAATCTCTCACACATCAGCTTCCTCTGACTCTCATGACCCTGGAAGAAGAAAGTTGAGAAGCTTGTTCAGCTTGTCTCAGGCCTGAGGTCAGGCAAGTTCTCAGTGACCCCCTAGGAAACCATGTCTAGTGCTGTCTGGTCTGAGAAGAGCCCACGACCCACCCGCTGAGCCCCTCGCTCAGGGCCTCGGTTATCTTCAAGTCTCAGGAAGTGGAGCTCTATAGGGCCCTCCTCCATGGGACTGAGAACGCATTGTCCTCTGTGTTCTCAGAACCAAGGAGGCCTAAAAAAAAACACTGGGGAGGCTTAGAGGAAGAGGAGGGAAGTGGCAAGGCGGCCCAGCTTCCTGGGGGACTACAGAGAGGCCCCACCTCCTCCCTGCCGAGCAGTGGCGCTCAGCTGGGGGCAACTTGGCCCCCAGGGGATGTTTGGCAATGTTTGGAGACATTTTTGGTTGTCACAGCTGGGGGGAAGTATGCTACTGGCATCTGGTGGGTAGAGACCAGGGATGTTACACAACATCCTACAGTGCCTAGGACAGGCATTTCCCCCACCCCCCAACAAAGAATGATGTGGCCCCAAATGTCACTAGTTCTGCAGTGAGAAACTGCTCTAGAGTCTTGCTTGGGTGCATTCTACCGCAACGCTGAGGAAGCGCTGTCTGGGGCTTCTTCAAAGAGTCATTCTGTAACCAGGAAGCCCACAGCCCATACAACTAGGCAGAGCGGGGCAGAGAGAGGAGGTGGGACTGTGCACTCAGATTTTAACGTCTGCATCTTTCTGCCTGGCGGAGAGAGGTCAGTGTTTGCCTCTGTTTACAGGCATCAGGACCAAGGCAGAGGCTGGCCCTCTGTAAGTAAACTGAAGAATGGCCCCCCAAAATCATCAGGTCCTGATTCCTGGAGCCCGTGACTGTTACCTTACACGAAGTAAAGAATAGTCTTTGCAGGTGTGATTGAGTTAAAAATCTTGAGATGGGGAGATCGCCTTGCATTGTCTGGGTGGAACCTAAATGCGGTCGGAAGCATCGTTATAAGAAGAAGGCGGATAGAGACATGACCCAGGCAAAGTGAAGAAGGCGATGAGGTGAAGGAGGTGGAGATTGGAGCACTGAGGCCACAAGCCAAGGAATGTGGCCAGCTACCAGCAGCTGGAAAAGGCAGGAAACAGACAGCCCCGGAGAACCTCCAAAGGGAGCATGGCCCTGCCATCACCTTGATGGTGGCCCAGTTACATGGATTTCAAATTTCTGGCTTCTAGAACCATGAGAATAAATTTTTGTTTTAAGCCATCAAATGTATGGTCATTCGTTACAGCAGCCCTAGGAAACTAAAATACTCCTGTCCCCAAATGGATCTGTTGAGGCAGAGGGGCAAACCCTTCCAGCACAGACAAAACCAGAGCCCTTGTGGGGTAGGATTTGAAGGGAGAATGGAAGTTTCCTTTGCAGGTTCCTCTATATACTTACCTTTCCCACCTTCCCTGTGAAGGACCCTCCCCTATAAAAATATGGCACCTACCTTCTCGCTGCCTCTGTCTCAGCCACCAACTTCCAGTGAATGCTGGGCACATCATCTGACAGTCCCTGTGCTTGGTTTCAACCTGTCTGGGGCCACCTATCTGTACCTCGATTTCTCTCCAATATAAATGCGGTATGGTCCGTACGAGACGGTGAGCTCCTGCGGGGCAGGGAGCCTGTCTGATTTATTGGTAAGCCTCCCAAGAGCCCCAGCAGACCAGGTGTACAATCAGTGGTTCGGGTATGCTTCCTCAGCCTGACTATGAGAAATGTCCTTTAGTTCTCTTTATTGTCTGTTGGTCAAGAAGCTCAAAGCCAAGGCTGATGCGTAGACACAGAAATCCCCTGCATTCTGTCGGACGTGTGGCAAGTGAACACGGACACCATCAGCATTCTTGATTTTTAATTGAAATGTAATTTACATACAGCAAAATGCACATATCTTAAGTTTGATGAATTTTTTTTTTACCTTATATGGACATCTTTTTGTGTGGTTGTTGACCGTAAACCTATATATACATCTTGATAACCACTGTCCAGATCAAGATACAGACTCTCTCCAATCACCTCAGAAACTTCCCTGTTCCCTTACCCAGTCAATTAACCTCCAGGCTCCTAACACGCCCGGGAACCACTCTTCTGTCTTCCACTCCAGAAACGAGCTTTGCTTATTTGCGAACGTCATATAGATGGGAGTATACAGGACACACTCTTGCATCTGGCCTTTTTCTCCTCATATGATATCTGTGAGATTTACCCATGTGGTTGTGTATATCAGTAGTTTTTTTCCTTTGAAAAGGAACAACAAACACCAAAGAAAATTGCAGCTCTAGCTGGTGTGGCGCAGTGGATTGAGCCCTGGCCTGCAGACTGAAAGGTCACCAGTTCAATTCCCAGTCAGGGCACACGCCGGGTTGTGGGCCAGGTCTCCCGTTGCTGGGGCGTGCGAAAGGCAACCGATCTCTGTTTCTCTTGCACGTGTTTCTCTCCCTCTCTTCTTCCTTTCCCCTCTCTCTAAAATAAATATATCAAATCTTTAAAATAAAATAAAAAAAAACCTGCTGCTGTGTATCGTTCCAATGTAAGGAATGATATACCACAATTTGGTTAGCCATTCTTCTGTTGATGAGCATTTGGGGGGTTTCCATTTTGGACCCACTGTGAATAAAGGTGCTCCGAGCAGTGTCGTATTTCATGGCCCTGAGTTTCCATTTGTCGTGGTTGCATACTTAGGAATAAAATGGCTGGGCCGTAGGGAAGGTGTGTGCTTAACTTTATAGAAATCACTATCACTATTCTTGATGTAGGTACAAGGAAACAGATTTTAGAGAAAAATGAAGGAGCAACTACCTTTTCGCACTTATTTTCCCAACTGGATCCATTATAGTAATTTCTTAAGGAAATGGAGTGCCTCACGCGTGGCTAATTGAATCATCAGTGGAAAAAGTGGAAGGGGCCGTGAGTTATGGGGATAGAAGGCAGACACATCCACACAAACATGTTCTCGTATCATTTTCGGCACATCCACACCAACCTGTATCTGTAAAGCTGGTTTTTCTGGCATCGGGATCGAACGTAGTGCTCACACAGACAGGATCACAGTAACAGAACAATTTTAAGGGGAAAATTTGCTCTGTAATGAGGCCCGGATTGAATGACAACTGCAGGCAGCAAGAAGTATGTGGAGTATGTAGAACAGGGGCAACTGGATCCTTCGGGGGAGTCTGCTCTGGGTATTTGAAGAAGTCTGGTTCCCCTGCCAAATCCACGTCCCTCCCGAGGTCTGGGCATGCAGAGCCCTGCCCGCTGTCCCTGCTGCCAGCTCCCTGCAGAAGTGAATTCCTGAGGACCAGCTGCTCCCTACTTGAGTGCCACTGGATTCTAGAAATCCCCAGCAGCTTTGCAGAAGTGACTACACACGGGGAAACTATTTTAAGACCCCGTAGTGTTGTCACGACACTGTAGATTTAAGACGTGGATGCCAAAGGAGTGAACGAAGATGTCCGGACTTGTCTTTCTCACGGGTGATTCTAGCATGGCCATGAATTACCAGTCAAATTCCTTCCACCCAAATAGGTGTTCCACAGGAGTTTTCTAATGGTGCACAAGGTTCATTTTCAGATTAACTAACATCCCACCCCTTTTGCTACTTAAAACGAGGCTCTACCTACCCATGAGGTGCGCTTGTGGTTCACCGAAGGGCAGCCTAGTGCAATTGTCCATCCCTTGGTTCTTTCTTACAAAATCTGAGCTGCCACTACTGCGATCAGTTAATTGTTTCATAATTTACTTGGTTGCCCTGAAATCCTTATACGGGCCTTTGTCCCTTTCTTCTCATCCTTGAAAGAAACTGGCCATGCTGCATGACAGCAAACGATCAGACTGAGTCAGCAAATGAGAGATGTCCATCAACCAGGTTGTGTATTTGACACCATGAAATGGAAACAATGGAGTGATTCAAGATCTTTTTTTTCCTTTTCTTATGTTCCTTCTTTTTTTTTTTTTAACATTTATTTTTCCATTGCTCTCCTGCTGTGTACATAGTCATTTTCGGGACAAAATGACTCACCTGTTTGTTACTTGATCTACTTTGCCTTTTTTTTTGTGTGTGTAGTTTTCAAATATTTATTTTACAATTTCAACATAATGTTTCTTTTTCAGTCTTGATAGTTTGTTTCATTTACCTGATTTCTGGCCACCCTACCTCACAGATAACTGTCATTTCTGTTTTGTCTTCTGAAGAAATGAAATCTGGCCAATAAATTTTTTCTCATCAGTATTGTCAACTTTCAGAAAAGTTGTGGCACTGACATTACCATTTACGAACTGGTGACCTTGGGCAAATCATTTAATTTCTCTGTGCAGTAGTTCGGCACCTATAAAATGGAATGACAGGCCCTACCACTCCATAAGCCCTCACAGGGTTATCGTGGGCACCAAATAAGATGAGGTACATAAAAGCACACTATAAACACCAAATAAATAAAAGACATTTTTTTCTCTCACATCAGTAATACTTCTCATTATCATTAATACAATATCATGAGCTATATTCAATATCCATTGACATAGTGGATCTATAGTAGCACACTTTGGGTTACGTATCAAATACGAACTCTCTTCTCTCTCTGTCTCTTTTAAAATACATCATCCGTAGATTGTATTGTGTGTTCACCCCACCCCCTTTCCCTCTGGTAATCACCATACTGTTGTCTGTGTCGTTGAGGTTTTTTTTTTTTTTTTTAAATTTAATCCCTTCATCTTTTTCACCCAGCCCCACACCCCCTCCCCTCTGACAGCTGTCAGCCTGTTCTCTGTCAGTCTGTTTCTATTTTGTTTGTTAGTTTATTTTGTGCATTAGATTCCACATCTGAGGAAAATCATAGGGTATTTGTCTTTCTCTGACTGGCTTATTTCACTTAGCATAATGCTCTCCAGGTCCATCCATGCTGTTTGCAAAGGCTAAGATTTCTTTCTTTTTTTATGGCCGAGTAGTATTCCATCATGTAGATGTACTGCAGCTTTTTTATCCACTCATCTACTGATGGGCACTTGGCCTGCTTGCAAATCTTGCCTATTGTAAATAATGCTGCAGTGAACACAGGGGTGCATTTATTCTCTCCAATTAGTGTTTCGGGTTTCTTCAGATATATGCATTCCCAGAAATGGAATCCCTGGGTCATAAAGCAGTTCCATTTTTAGTTTTTTGAGGGAATTCCATACTGCTTTCCACAGTGGCTGCCCCAGTCAGCATTCCCACCAACAGTGCACGAGGGTCCCCTTTTCTCCACAGCCTCACCAGCACTTGTTGTTTGTTGATTTATTGATGATGGCCATTCTGACAGGTGAGGTGGTATCTCCTTGTGGTTTTAATTTGCATTTCTTTGATGGTCGGCGACATTCAAGCATCTTCATATATCTATTGGTCATCCGTATGTCCTTCTTTGCCAGTTTTGAGAGACACTGTGAATGAACTTCTTTTGGAACTCTTTTCAGAAGAGAAGTGCGCTCCCTTCTTATTGGCTCTGCCATGATTTGGAGCCCATTCTCTCTTATTCTCCTCTAAATTTTGGGAGGACACGTTCAGTCTGTTGCATGACTAAGTCCTAGGAATAGGAGCGCTGAGTTTATGCTAAGTGAATGTATAACTCATAAGAAACTGTGGAACTGTTTTCTGAAGTGGCAGCACCATTATATATTCCCACCCGTAATGTATAGGATTTTGAATTACTTTGCATCCTTGGCTGTGTTGTCAGTTGAAAAAAAATCTGTAGACATTCTTATGGGTTTGTAGTGGCATCTCATTGTGGGTTCGTTCATATTTCCCTGCTGACTAATGATGTTGGACATCTATTTGTGCACTTATTTGCTATCTATATCTCTTCTTTAGTGAAGTGTGTGGTCAAATCTTTTGGTCGCTTTTAAGTTGAGTTGTTTATTTTGTTTTTATTATTGGAATGTGAGAGTTCTTTAGATATTTTGGATATGAGTTCTTTATCAGATAGATGATTTGTGCATATTTTCTACCAGTTTTGTCTTGCCTTTTCATTTCTAGTGTCCACTTATACATTCTCATTTTCGGAGACCTGGCGTGGTTTCTTTCCACACTCCTGACCCCTCCACCATCTTGGCCAGTGGAGTAGAGAGCTAGTAGGTGTCACTCGGTTTGGTCCAATCATAATACTCTGGGTATAGGCTAAGGTCAGTCCTCTGAAAGAAGAATATTTGCATAAAAAATGGACACTTCGCTCTCTAACTGTAGTGAGCGTAGAATAATCTGGAAAGTTTGATTAACATGCAGATGTTCAGGCTCCACTCCTAGAAATTTATTTAGCAGATATAAGCTGAGGTACAGGTTGTTTCAATGTTCAACAAGCACACCGATTATCCGGATATACATGGCTTCGGGATGACATTTCGTGCAGCCTCGAAACTCTAAGGCCACCGACAATGTATCGCATCTGCTGGGGTCAGGATGCAAAGTCTGTGTCCAGGCCTGAACAGAACGAACGGTGTGGCGTAAGTCAGAGGAGGGAGATGGTACCGCACAACTAGACAAAAAGAAGAAACAGCAAGAGTGCAGGAATTCTGGGCCAGTTTTACTGAACATTTGCCTATTCCTTCTGCTATCCTCTGCTATTATAGGCATGTCTTAATTTGGGCAGATAACTTTGAAAAGTGCCTGTCAAGTATGATACTTTATTTGAATAGATGCTGGAGGGGAAGGTGGCTGATAAATA
>PVKM010031051.1:0-16990 GCA_004027735.1 Carollia perspicillata | reverse complement strand
TTATGTTTTTTCCATAAAATAAAAGACACATTTTTCATTTTCACCAATAATTTTATTGAATTGGATATTTGGAGTAAGTTGGCTGTCTCCTGCTATTGGACTCTGGTGGGTACAGACCAGGGGTGCTGCTAAGCAGCCTCTAATGCATAAGACAGCCCCATAGCAAAAAATTATTTATTGGGTCAACCTGTCAATAGTACCAAGAAGCTTCACAAACCACTTTTGACATGTTCAATCAGTTACAGTGCCTTCTCCATACACTGCACAATTCTTTTTTTTTTTTTTGCATTTCAGTTACATTTTTGTCTGTCTTGAAATGATAAAGCATAATACACCAAAAATGTTATGTGTCTTCTTTTATCTTCAATGTTAAAATGGCTGCACAAAAATTCACCAATTTTGTAAGTTTTTTTAAAGGCATGCTGATATGATAGCTGTCATAATACAACCTAACAAAATTGTTTCAAATGAAGTTAAAGATAACTAAGCACTACTAGAGCCATCTTATGGAAAACACATAATATACTTGTTGACCAACCCAATACTTTTTATAATTTCATCTTTAAAAAATCTTTGTGTATAGTGAATATGACAGCTTTTCAATAACTTTGTCTGACAAATTCCATCATGCTAGTCATTTTTTCAACTATTTCTACTGACTGATTTTTTTCTTAATTATGGGTCACATTTATTTATATATCTCTAATTTGTGATTGAACTCCTTGACTCCTTAAACCAGCAATGCTCACAGACTTTTCATGGGTTTTTTTTTCTTGTGCTGCCATCCAGAAACTACGTCCAGATAGTAAGCCTGTAAAAAGTAGGCCCAATTATTTGTTTCTCTTCTCTTAGGGATCTCAGTTCTGTGCTGCCTGATGTCCGATGTCTAAAAGGAACAGTTTAACTTTGTTTCCAGTTTTTTCTGTGGCGAGGGTAGTTACCAGCCATTTCCTTATGCTCAGAAGCAAAAGTTCACATTTTTTTTTCCAGTTCAGCATTATATATAGTAAATATTTTTGTCTGTTATATGAGTTAGAGATTGAACTTGGCTAAAATGAAAGTAAACCTAAACTATAGTGATTTAACCAAAAAGGGACTCTTTTTATACATAAGTAGATCAAAGGTAGGTAATGTAATTCTGTTACACATAATTATATATTCCTATTATATTCATACTATATATTATATCATTAACATAAACATAGTCTCCTTAAAAATGATATCATTCTTACTTTCATTGTTATCTTGTTAAAGTGAAATTGTTGTTCTACCTTCATCTTTATATCTGTGTTCCTGGAAATGAAAGGAAGAGACAGATGCATCTGCTTCTACCTGGAACTTCTTTTCACATCAAACTAACCAAAATTATTCCACATATCTACCCTTTGGGAAGAGGCAAAGCTGGGAGTTATAGATTTGTTGAAATCCGGAACATTGTCAACATTCCCATATCTAAAGGAAGCATGTGGAAGCCACACTTTATTAAATATTCTACATTTGTAATAGGTGGGTTGCATTCCATAGTATGCAAACACCATAATTTTAATAATTGATTCCCTGCTATTCAACTTTTAGATATCATCTCAGTGCTGGGACCTTTTCTTTTTTTAATTTTTAAGAGCACAAGTCCAAGCAGTTTACATAAACTCATCAACTATCAGGAAACGAGAAGCCACAGTGACAGTGATTTTTTAAACCTAGAGATACATAGGTTATAGATTAAATAGTCAACATTTAATTTTCATCAGAATAATAAAGATAATATAAGTCATATCAGTTTAAAAGTCCCAGGCAATCCAAGAATACAATAGGGTATATTTTCTACGTAATATGTGCCAAATTGTTCAAATATAAATCACAGAATCTGAACCACTGAAGCCAGAAGTTAATATATAAATGGCTGATCAAAGCAAACAGTTACTGACTATCCAAAAAAGAGAGATAGCAAACTCACTGGTATATGTTGGATGTTTAAAGGTTCCCAAACCTCTTTCTTGTTGACTACATTTCTTAGTAGCATTTGCATGAAAAACTTCAGTGGTGTACAAGTGCATAAAAATCTAGAGACTACAATCTTGCAGTGAAAATGAACATGCTAACATCAAGAGAAAATAGACAAGAATTAAATACTAATCAAATCAATTTCTAACTCAGTTTTTCTTATCTGAGGCTCAGAAATCAAAACCAAACTGGAAAATGTAGTCATTATTATAAATTCTTTTTTACCCTACACAGCTCTCCTGGAGCAGTCTGAGGGGTGAGAAAGCTGCAGTATTACCTTGTAGTGCCCATTACAAAACATTTCTTGGCAGCTGAAATAAGATGAGACAAATCTTGAAAGAGGAAATCCTACAGAGGCTTCAGACATGCTATTTGTTAACCCTCACAGATGCTTAAATACAAATGGAATGTACTGGATTCCACTGTACTTGATCTTATACTCAGAATTAATGCTCATTGGGGATCAAATGACATCAACTGTGTATATTTTCATGTGCGCTCAGTGTCATACCCTTTGGTTTGACAAACCTACTTCACTTACAATTGCTGAGTATGCATTTAGTATATTTTTTTGTCACTGACCACCCATGGCAGCTCAGTGTAGCTATTATCCCTGAGTAATATAGTCCAGTAATTTTGTAATTTTGTCTTTATATTAAATGCATTTTTTAAAGATCAGAGTGCTAGGTTCAAGGTAAGAGGGTTTGCATAGAAATAGGTTGTCTTCTAGTGCATATATTTGCAAAATTAGAATATGCTATTTTAAGACATGTGGTGGTATTCAATGATGTTTAGAGACACAGATGTTAAATTTTAGTCGAGATGAAGCCAAAAACTGCCTTTTCACCATTTACCATAAGAGGGAGATGTTCATGAAACATACTACTTTCATTGCTTAGATTGTGAGCTTATCTGTAAAACAATGGTTTTTTAAGAGGTAATATTTATAGATGATGTATCATATGGGATTATAGACTTGAAACCCTTATAATTTTATCAGCCAATGCCAACCCAATAAATTTAGTTAAAAAATAAGTAATTTCCACATATACTTGTTTATACTGACTAGTTAGATAAAACATGTTTTCTGAAACGTAGGATATTTGGGAACTGATTTAAGAAATACCTCATTTAATTGCATGTGGTTAGGTATTTTTCTATTACTAAGTCAATACCTGCTGTGTAGTGCCTTTGATACCTATCCTTGGCATGACACATCGTGTCTACTCTGACCTGGCCCCTGCTTATTTCTCCAGGCTTATTTCTTTACTTCTTCCTCCCATCAAGCTACTGTCGGTGTCATGATTCTCTTAGACATGTGAGTCCTTGATCACACAGCGCCTTCTTCCAGAAGTGCTCTTCTTTCTCTTACCTACCTGAGCCTCATGAAGACCTCTTTGTCTTTCAATGTTCAGGTGAAGTTTTACTCATACATTGAAGCCTTTTTTGGTTAGTCTATGTCCTATCTTAATGGAATGATCATACCCTTCTCCGTGTTTTCCTTGGCACTTCATAAATGCCCCTTGAGTGAATGAATACATATAAAAATAAATCATATTTGGGAGATAGCACACAC
Source organism: Carollia perspicillata (assembly GCA_004027735.1). Classification (NCBI taxonomy): domain Eukaryota; kingdom Metazoa; phylum Chordata; class Mammalia; order Chiroptera; family Phyllostomidae; genus Carollia; species Carollia perspicillata. The sequence continues at coordinate 13,413 of PVKM010031051.1, read as the reverse complement.
TTATAATATTAAAACAAGTCCACAGTCCCAACAAAATGGATTTTTTAAAATATAAATGCCTGCTTCCAGGAAAAAGAGTGGACCTCAACAAGTTTTCAAGAATTTGAATATCTTCCATATGATAGAACCATGAATTGCACTGTGCATATTCAAAATAAACAGGGCATGATGCTTATATCTAAAAAACTCAAAATGTAATTGGGGAGACCATACTATGAATTGCTGATTGTTGTCACAAAGCATCAACATTATAATAGGATTTTAAAATATGTTCCTATAAAATTCTGATTTAATAATTTGGGTTTTGTTGTTCTCTGTGACTTCCTAATTTTAAAGGTTTTCTTCATTAAGCACAAATTATTTTGTACTGATAAGATAAAAATATATCCTGTCTGACAAAAAAAGTAAAAGGAGTTAAAAACATTACCATTTTAGTAATGCTCATTTGTAACTGAAAAACACAAATTAATAGTATTTGAAAAGGCAACTTTGTAATATATCAAAGCCATAAATTAGATAATACCCTCTGACACAAATATAATGACTAATAAAAAACAAGTCCTCACAAATATACTAAAATTTATAAAAACAGAAGAATGGCTATTGCAATGTTAATCACAATAATTTAAGAAATGGATGCCTGACAAATGTCCCAAAGTGAATAATCTATATTCATTAAAGTAGTATAAACTACAGTAACATAGAAAAATATTTAATATACTGTTAAAATAGAAACATATATTTATTGTAAACTATGGCTACAATGATGTAAAAGATATGTTGGTAAATATGATAAAATATGCAAAATTAAATATTTACAAAGTTACAGAGAAGTGCTATGTGTTTTTTATCTTTTTAAAACTTTTCTTTTAATGTCATGGTTTTGTTATTGTTTTATATTTTAAGCAATGGTTTTAAATAGAAAGTGAAGGAAACCATATGATGCAATAGATAATTTTTTGCTATATGTGGTTTCATTTTAAATGTACATTTTAAAATGTGATACATTTTAAAACTCCTTATATATGGGCTATGTTTATCTTATTTAGTATATAAATCAGTGTCATGTATCCATTTAGTGAATATATGCTATTTAATTGACATAAATGCTCTCAGATGTAACTACCACTAAATTCTACTAGGATAGCTTCCCTGTTCCCTCTCAAAATCTTACTGCATTATCTCCTTTAACGTCATCTTATTTCCTGGTTAATTGAATCTCCATCCATTATTAAACTTAAGAAAGCGCTCATTGTTAAAAATTCACTAATTCCTTATGTTGTCTAGCTATTGTTTTATCTCTTAAGAAAGTTAATTTGTAAAAATAAAAGATTATTTGGCTATTTTTGAACAAAATGAGAAAAGTCACAGAAACATTTCCAGGCAACAAGTCAGTCCTGGAAACATGACACTAAGACTAAGAACCCAGGTTGCTCCAAATGCTCCCTTCCAGAGCACATCCCATCAAATACGAGATGTATAAAAGTGGACAGGATGGCAGATGAAGGGGCATTCCCCAGTGGCAGACCGTTACCCTGCTCGCACAGAGCAGGTGTATCAAAGACAGAAGAGGTCAGAACTTGTTAATAGGGCAAGCCAAAAATTCAGGAATTTGCAAATTGAACAGGTGAAAATGTAACTGGTGATAATTGAAAGCTAATTATTGTCAGCTAGCAATTGGCAACCAGGTGTTCTGAGCCACCGAAAATGCAAAGCAGGAAGGACGGTGAAGACACTTGCTTTTGGCACAGATGAGATTAATGAGTTTCCTGACTGAGACCTCGGTATAGGAAAATGATTAGTCTGTGTATTGCAGCCGTATTTTAGCCTGCCTAGGCGCTAACCAGGAAAGAGCAAGGGTTGCCAAGAAAAGTAATTACAGCTTGTGTGTAAGAAGTGCCTCAATTTGTTCTAAATGAGTAATGGTAGAAATATAGAACCACCAAAGCCACATTTACTGGCCGTAGACCATCCCGGGAGTATGGTGTCTTTACTTTTCCAGCAGTGCTAAACACAAAAAGTTCCAGGTAAAGAAACAGTTTCGAGTCTATTAACACATACTACATATTCCTTAAAGGCATTTGTTTAGAAACTGAAGATTACATGAATTAAGTAATGTATTCAAGGCCATAAAACTAGTGAGCAGTCAATTTAGAATTAAAACCTCCAGTTCCCAAAGTCCACTCTCTTTTATAATGCCATCTTGCTTTTTGATGAAAAATTTGGCCTTACTTGAAACAAATTATTTTCTCATTTACTCTCTGTAACTCTAAATATTTCAAACTGTAGACATGTCCAAAAATTTTAAGGAGGGTTGATATTCATGTATAAGATTTATGTAGACAAGCACACACATCATAATTGTACAGGTCAATTAATGTTAAATATGGTGAATACATCTATCCAACTCTCCCCGACCAAGAAGTAGACCAATGCTATCAATTCAGAAACCTCCTTCCTCCCCTCTTTTCACTCTCTCTCCCCATGACAGTAACCAGTTTCTGGACTCTTAGTGCAGTTTGTATACTTTTGTTTCAGCCTTTAGTTCACTAAAAACTATGATTGTGAGATATGTCCTTCTATTGGGTACAGAAGTAATTTATTTTATTTACTGCCATACAGCATTCCATTATTCGGGGGTGAGTGAAAGTAGGTTTACAGTCGTTTGTATGGAAAATAATATAATAATTAATAAATAATAATACAAGAATAAACTGTTTCATGTATTCACAAATGTAAACCTACTTTTGCCTGCCTCATATTAATATATCACAACATAGGTATCCATTCTGCTTTTGGTGAACATTTTGGAATAGATTCCAGTTTTTGTCCATGACTATTAATGCTGTGAACATCTTTTTTTTTATTTTAATCAACATGTGTGCATTTCTAATAATTATATACTGCACATGATTTTTGCCAACTTGCACTCCCACCAAAATCTATGAGAGTTCCCGTTCCTCCAAAACCTTGCTAATCCCAAATAATACCAGTCATTTCATTTTAGCCGTTCTGGGAAATGCGCAGTTGGAGCTCAGAGATTTAATTTGTATTCACTTGAAACCTAATGAGGTTGAGCTCCCTTCATCTTATTTTGGCCGTTTGAATATCCTTTTTTATAAGGTACTTATAAAAAATTTTACCCAATTTTCTGTTATTTTTCCATCTTTTTCTTATTGATTTATATAGGATACCATTATATATTCTAGATAAGACCTCCCCTTTTCAACCATAATATTGTAATGATCTTCTTTAACTCTGTGGGGTTTTTTTTTTAGCAAAATAATGGTGGTTTTTGGTAAAAAAAATGTTTTAGTGTTGTAAAACTGTAATATAGTTCTCTTTTTCTAAATGTTCGGGTGGAGTATTTTTTTATTCTATTTAAGACATCTTTGTATACCCAAAGCCATGAATATACTATCTTATGATGATATCCTGAAGCTTTTTTACTTCCCACATCCTTATCTATAATCTTCTGGAAGTGGGTGTTGCACGTGGTGTGACATAGGGTTATAATTCATTTTTTATGTGGATTTTCAGTTGACTCAGCAGCACTTATTGAAAAGCCTATTCTTTGCCTGCTGCCCTGAAGTTTGGCCTTTGTCATAAATCAAGTATTTGCATATGTGATATCCTTTATTCTGACCAGCTTTTCTGCTAAATTGGTCTATTTTTCTCTCCTTGAATAATTAATATACTTTTTGATTAATATAACTTATAATATCTTAAATCTTGTAGTGTGTCTTACAGGTTTAGTTTTTGTCTTCAAGTTTGCCTTGACTATTTTCATATGTATTACAATATAAACTTGAAGTTAAATCTTGTTCATGTTACAAAAAGAAACTTTGATATGTTTATTAGGATTTCATTAAATCTGTGAATCAATTTAAGGAGAACTGACATTTGTACAATGTGGAGATTTCCAATCTACTAATTCCAAGAATCTACTATATTCCTTGATTTTATTAAGTTCTGTTTAATGTCAAGAGTCTACACTAAAAGTAAATTTTGCTTTAGTGTTTACTTCATGTATATTGTATCAGGTTAAAAAAGTTTTCTTTCATTCCTTGTTTTCCAAAAGTTATTATCATGACTGAATGAAGAAATTACCAAATGACTGTCCTGCATCTATTACTTTTGTGATATAATAAGTATAATTAACTATCAAAAGTTAACCTTCTTATAGGTAGCATTATGTGCTCAATTTTGACAAGTTTCCCAATCTTTGGTAATATAAAACACACACACATATTTTGTGTTTATGTGTGTATATATTTATATAATTATATATATTATATATACAAGTAGACTTGTACTTAATATAATTAATATAATTATATACTGTTCATTACATTCTTCAAATCTTTTCATACTTATCTTTTGTCTGCTTATTTTATCATTTATTGAGATAAATACAGTCAAATCAGACTATGATTATGGATTTGGTTAATTCTCTCTACATGTTACTGCTTCACATGGTTTTAAGATATGTTAGTAGGTACACAAATATAGAATAATATGTCTTCCTGATACATTAACCTTCTATTATTATAAATTCTCTTTCTATATCTAGAATGTGTCTTAGCTTAAAAATCTACTTTTTATCATATTGGATTACAATATTAACACTTTTTGATTAGTATATCTTACATTTTGCTTCAAGTTTTCATGACTTTAAATTTAAGCTTTCCCTCTTGTAAACAATATCTAAATGATTTTAATCTTTTTATTTATTCTGGCAATATATTTTGCTTGCAGTATTTAATGCATTTACATTTAATGCAATTATGATCATTTAAATTTTAAATAGTACTACTTCACATACAAAGGCACACATAAACACATCTGTATGTATACATATGTAAATTCCACAGGACGTTATATTTTATTCTGATCATTCATTATTTATTTAATTTAATCAACACATTTACTCTTCCTGATCATAAGTACTATGTGATTTGCTAAGTCTCTCAAGGGCTTCAGATTATTCTTCAGCACAGTGTTACTAATTGTTCTTCCTGGGAAGTTTGTTCTTATACAAGAAAATACAGCAAACCATGTAAGCTGAAAAGGAGTTTATGAACTGTGAGTCAAACCAGGGAACCACGTTAGAAGGAAGAAGTAGCAATAATTAAAAAAAAGACTTCATTTAAATACTGAAAAGATTTCATGGTTAAATAGAGAATTTTAAAGTATTATATTACTTGCAATTCAAGTCCCTTTGCAATATATGACCCAAACTAGAGGATCTCACAAAGTGAAATCTATGTAAAATTTGTGGACAGAACACATGCTATGCTAAATATTTTTTAGAAATTTTTTTTATTTTAACTTAATAACACATTTGTTATAATTTTATATTCTCTGTAAAAAAAACTATGTTGTGCTTCCATTTTAAATTCTCAGTTGCTTATGGATATGCTTCCATAGTCCGAGTCACCTTCATATAGTACATATCAAATTCTGTTGTTAGTATTTGTCTAGTTGCTAGTTTTTCTTTACTAGAATATAAGCCCATCAGAATGGAGAGACCCCTGCTACACATCCCGTATCCCCAACATTTAGTACAGTCAGTTGGACCTTCATAAATATTTATTCAGTGGTTTAAACTCTTTTGTGCAGGAATAATCTTTTTCAAAATAAAATGTTTTGCTAAATTATAAAATATTTCCAAATAGTTTCTTCATTTACTCAACACTACTTACTGAGTATTGGACAATGAGTATGAACAATTCCTTTCAGAAGATATACTACAAAAGATTAATTTGTTGATGTTTTGTGCTGGCTTGAATATGCTTAATTGTCACTATGAATATAATCCAGTAGAGAGGAAATTGAAAGTAATTTAAAAAGAAGAATAAAGAAACAATAACACTCAGTTTCTAAGAAGAGAGTTACCTTACACTCAGCCAGGAGGACTTGGAGGACTAGCTCTTCCATTTAACAGGAGGAGGGGATAATGTGTAGAAGTAGAACTAAGTTTGAGAGTGAGTTCTGCTTTGTCTATTCCTATCTTTTTTGTCTCTACAAATGGAAATTAGCATAATATTCTGACACTGAGGGAGTCAAGTTAGGAGTTGAACGTGGACATTAGAGATTGGAGAAGAGTGGAGAGTGGGAGGGCGGGCCAGAGCCATGTGCTAGGGTCGCTGAACTATACTAAGGGTGAATTTGAAGTTAAAAGTCATGAATTAGCAGGAGCAGAAGTCTGCTTTATTGTAATATTTTCTCTTTCGGCTACCTGGACACACATACAAATAAAGCAGATAGGTAGGTTATCCTGGAATAGGATTCTGCCAGAAAGGTGTCACAAAAGGAAAGGAGAAAGGAAATTACAATATCAATGAGAAATTTTTGATGTGATAGGCATTGGCATTTGAAGTGAGTTATGAGGATAGAGAAGAAAGGAGGGAGTTGTGAGCTGGGAAATGAGGCAAGGAATGGAAGAGCTGAAAAGACTTAAAAATAGGCATCATGAGAGTCATGTAAGCTGGAGTAAGCTGGAACAAGTAAGCTGGAGAGAGAGGACATTTGGGTCAGAAAGTTGTAGTCCTGAATTATCACTTATAGGATGAAGCACAAATGGGGTGAGATATGGCTATGGAAGTATGTTGTTGAGGTAAAGAGACAGGAGGTAAAATGAAAATGAAGAGGTCAATGAACTGACAAGCAAAAGATACTCATCTACCTTCCATATAGAATAGTTTTAAAAAACTCTCAAGATTATGGAGCCCCTTTAGTTCAAAGGGAATGGCCAATCAACTCCGTTTTTGTATTCTCTAATGCTTCAGACATACCTCTGTCTGGGGTAGGAAACCCCAAACATCAAGGGTTTGAAAAACCTTGGTTTAAGTTAGTCTCTTTAAAAAATTAAATTCCCTCTCCTTATTTTTCTGCTGGTGTCAAAGCAGATGACTGTTCAATGGAGAAGGTATTATTTAGGAAAGGTAGCTTCTGAAATGAGACAATACATCAAGCCACAATTATATAAACCCACTGAAAACTAGTTTGCATACTTTCATTGTTGAACCACTACTTCAGAATCAAAATTGTTGTGCCTGCCCTGCAGCTCTACTGCTATTTCACCCAAAGCTAAAGTGGTATGAATAGGAGACCATTATTCTATATTTTAAAAAGATTGTATTTATTTACTTTTAAAAGAGGGAAAGGGAAGGAGACAGAGCAGGAGAGAAATATTGATGTGCCATGGAAACATCACTAGGTTGCCTCTCACATGCCCCCAACCTAGGACCTGGCCTGCAACCCAGGCTCATGCCCCAACTATGAATTGAACCAGCTACCCTTTCGCTTTGTGGGATGATGCCCAACCCACTGAGCCATGCTGGTCAGGGCAGAGACCATTATTCTTCATGCTCAGTTATAGTCTTGGATCACCCACAGGGGAAAGAAAATGTTCCTGTGCCTATAATCCTCACCCTTACTCACCTACTAAAAGTAAGAAAGAAATTCCAGAAAGCTTTTATCCACATGAAAAGGCATGGAGGGTTAAATTTTCCATGATTTGTTCCTAGGGACACTTAGACTCTTATTTTTCAGGAAGCAAAGCAATAGACTTAAGGTACAGTTTGTGGAGAGAAAGGAATAAACAGCACAAATAGAAACAAGACAAATAACCACTTCTGATTGCTGGCAGAAGGTGAAGAGAGGTTAAGTGCCAAGCAGTTCTCAAGAAAGATTCATAGAACTAATTCAGCCTGTCCTAGGTTGGCAGGAGAGAATTCAGGTCGCTGCAACCACAGCAATAGTTTGGGAAGAGTGAGTGCTCTTGCCCTGCCGCTAGTAGGTCAAACATACGCCAGGTAATGCTGGATTACTTAAGGGGGCAATATCTTCTTTACAAGTTTCCCCTTAGACCTTGTTCTCAACCTGTTCCTTATTCATGTCCGTGGTTTGATCATTTCACTGCCCATTAGCATCTAAATTAAAGAGTTGAGATTTGTTAGATGCTTTGAGGGGGAAAAAACGTGGGAGAGTAGCAGCAGGTTCAGGAATAAGGTTCAGCTGCACCAGTTATTCTCTTCCTGCCCCCACAGTCCCAGCTTGGAAAAACTCTCCAAGTTTTTCTTCTAAGACACCATGCTTTATGCCCCCACTGAGTGGGCAGTGGTCCATGGAACCTAGTACCCTGACCTTAAATGATGGGAGTGGAATAATAGTCGTCTCAAGATGAACCTACGAGGATTTCTTTCTTGTGATTTAGAACATTAGCTATTTTTCTAGGGATCTTGACTGCAGAGATTGCCTCCAGTACAGATTGGGACCTCCAGTTCACACCCAAACAGAGCCAATCTTTAGACACAAGAGAACTGAAACAGGTCCATGGTGAGGAGCAGCTAAGAGACCTCACTGCTGGTGAAAGAGTCAGCCAAACTAACTTTCCAATACCTGGTTCTTATTGTTCACAGTGTCTGCCAATAATTCCTGACCTTGCAGTCTAACTCCTGAACCTTAAAAAAAATCTCCTACCTTTTCTCTTTATTTTTTAAGCAAGTTGAGTTCTTTTCACTATATCTAAAGAATATGTGGTATCCCAAAATTCACAACTGGAGGACTAAAAATACTCGGGGCCCAATCAAAATTAACAATAAAAAATAATAAACTATTGCCATATGTCAGGAAATGACACTGTATCACAGGTATAAAGTAAAAGGCCACTAAAGATTTTATTCTTATATATATGGAAGGTTGAAATGGGTGTTTTAAAGGAAAAGAAAGTGACTGGTCTATGAGGGACAAATTGGGGGAAATGTCTGGACATTTGTTAATAAAGCTGATACACTCTCAGCACAAGGTGTCTTTGGTTTTGATTTTATAATCAGACACACATTTCACTTTGGAGAAAATTCTATTATGGAAAGAAATTCAATGGAAAGACATACAAGAGATAAACAACTCAAGAAGTAAAACAATTCTATCAAGGAGGGAAGACTGACATGAGCAGGCAAGGAGGCATCTGTACCACTCAGAGTAAAACCTAGATCCCAAGGGCACCCACGCTCTTGCCTCACCACGAGCAGAATCATTACTCTTTCCTTGAACAAGCAGAGAAAACCTCTGACCTTTGGCTATATATGGTGAATTATTCCAAATAACAAAAAGGAAAGTTACCTGGATCTACTAATGTAGTTTGCCTGTCAAACGCCAACACCCTTCTCTAATACTACCTCTGCTCAACAACCAAGCCCATAAATCTCTCCATCGCTGAGTTCTATAACCACCCCCCTCTCTCTGTCTCCCCTTCTCTTTCGTACTCTCTCAAACACCCCACCTTATGATGTGTTGAATCCCACCGACCCTGACCATAACTATGTGCCCGGTAGAGTCCACCAATGAGGTCCCTGAATGAGATTTATCAATGACCCTCATTGCCTACAGGATAAAAATCTAAACTGTTGAGCCTGGCATACATGGTCCCTTGTGATATGGCCCTTCCCACTTCTCTAGCCCCGTCCCCTGCCACTCCCTCTCACTCTGGCCTTGTTTTAACTCAATGTACTCCCTTCTCACCCTGTCCCATTGCACATATTTTAGGTTCTACCTGGAGTGTCCTATTCCTTTAGCTTATCAGACCTGACTATCAGTCACCTTTAAAAACTTAGATTCACTTCCTCTGAAAATATTCACAAATGAATAGCCCCTGCCATTCCCTCCCTCCTCTCTAAGACTGGGCAAGGCATAATTACCTATTTACGGTACTTTGTCCTCTATTTGACTATAACCTTTTCGAGAAAGGGAGTATGACTTTGCTTTCTATCTTCCCAACATCTATCATAATGGCCAGCCCATAATAGAAGATCAATACATGTCAGTTTAATAGATATTAATTTAATTAATTTCTCTTTGGCTTTGATGATAGATGATACCTCTAACAAGTTCACTTTGGGTCTCTTATTTAACAGGATTAAAATTTAGCTGAGAGCTGTTTGGGTCACACCTTAAGGCTGACTTCTTTTATTGGATTATTTTTCTTGATATTTTATTTATTTACTTTTAGAGAGAGAAGAAGGGAAGGAGAAACATCAGTGTGTGATTGCCTCTCGTATGCCCCCTACTGGGGACCTGGCCCACAACCCAGGCATGTGCCCTGACTAGGAATGGAACCAGCAACCCTTTGGTTTTCAGACCTGCACTCAATCCACTGAGCTACACCAGCCAGGACTTACTGGATTATTTTTAGAGATAAAGTATATTATTGATATGAATCTTCTCAATCCAGTCATTCATCTGAACTTTTTGGTCTAGAACAAGATTTCTGTACAAATGAAATATAGTTTTTAAATGTTAATATTTCAGTAAAAGATAATTCTACACAGGACAAAGTATTTACTTATTAATAATTGAATTATAACATTTTAATTAGTGGAAGTAAAAAGGCAAAGCCTGTTTCATTTTGCTCATATGATGCCATCACTCTTTCAGAGAGGCAACTTTGGTTGTCCTTGCCTATCCTGTCAGGTATCTAAAACCCAAGTCATTACAGAGATTTGCTAGTCCCGGGACATTCTGCTGCTCATCTGAAATAAGGAATGCTCTCCCAGGAAAAAAGACTCCCATGTGGAGTCTTTTGCTACATTAGATGCAAAGCAGTGCAATTCTGTTGAAGATGGCCTTGAGATGGAGCCCATTCGTGGATTTTAGCATCCATGAAATTGGAGGAATAAGCATACCTTGAAAATGGTTTTATTTTCTTTCAGCAAGCAGGATAGCACTTTCTTGCTTTGCTGCTTCTTGAAAGTTTTTGGATCTTCAAATGGCATTAAAAGCTAGAGAATGAAAAACAAAAACTGCAAGCAATTGCCCAGCTAATGTGTGCCTCAAATGCAAAGTTGGGGAAAAGTAGAACATCTTCAAAGAGGGTAATCAGCTTGTAATGAGTGATAAAAATTCGATTATCTACCAGTGCAAATTTGTGCAACAAATTGCTATCAGCCACGTACAGCCTAGAAACCAATTTACTACTTTCAAATCTTTTTTATTTTCAAAAGAAAAGAATAATCACAAAGTCCTCAAAAATTTTCAGGTTTGTTAATGCCTACCAAATACAGATTTATTCAACATTTATGAGCTTCAAATTCCCTCCTTCACACTATTATCTTTTAAATATAAAACACAAACCATTTTAGAGCAACATTTTTTAAGTATATTCATGGGATGGTAATTGATGTCTCTTGAAACAAGAAAATATCAAATAGATAAACTAGATTCCATGGTCAAAACATTTCAGAAAACTGTGAGAAAGCAAAGGTAAAGACGTCTCTTTACTGTTGCGTGTCTTACAGACCTTACTGAACCAAAATGCATTGTGAACCTCCATGATGGAAATAGTTTTCCAAACTCATTTGACCATTGAATCTTTCTTCCAGAAGCATCGTAAGATCACTACTCTACATTTCCCTAATAAAAGCCATATTAAGTACTTGGAGCCAAATAGTCATAGAAACATATCATTTCTATGGTATTTCATTGGATTTTGCTTCTGTGGGTGTGTGTTTTATTTCACTTCAGTTGCTATACTTCAGTGATTCAGTGTGAGCCAATTCTCAACATAACGTGAAGAGACTTGTAGTCTGACCATTTGGCTTGGAAATAAAGTCAATAAAGTTAAAGGAAAATACCAAAAATTTTATGAAGTCTATTCCGACCAGCATTTTCATTGGTTAGCTTCATAGTTCATCTCTTACCCACATTTACTTCCACTTTTTTCCAACCTGAATGTAGTGTAAGTTCTTTCTAGAGAATTATTCTCAAGACATTATTCCAGCCATTCTGTGGGTTACTCGTATAAGAAAAACCAACGTGACTATTTTGGCCCTAAGCCTCTAAACTCCCAATATTAGGTCACTCAGTAGCAAAACCCAACATAACTCAAAGCTGCACAAAGATAACATTCTCGTCTCCTCACACCTGGTAAGTCCTCGTAATATTGTTTCAAAAGAATTACTCTTCTAGAATACAACTGGATGGGCATTTAAATGCAACTAACTTGTCTGTTCACACTTCCGTTTTTCTAGTTGATTATTTTTTCTCCAAGGTTTTAGAGTCGCTGTAAGACCTATGAGAGCAGGGCTTTTCCTATGTTGTGTTAATCAGTGTAACCCTACTGCCCACAACAGTATCTGATGTACAGCATAAAGGATTGTTGAGTGAATGAATTAACTTTAGAAGGTAAGTCCCCCTACCTCCATGATGTTACAAAGCTCTTCTATTAGAAGAAAAATGGACTTAGGCAAGGGAGATTGGCCATCATAATTTTACTCAATATCAGTGGGATCATTATTGAATTCCCAGGCTCATATAATAAATTCTACCCTTTACAACTATAAATAATATGCTAACTGGGATCACCTTGCCCTTTGAAATGCAAATAAAATTGGGTCTTGCCAATCAAATGTAAAGCAATGTCTCTCAATATTTCTTGGAATTCTTGGGGGTTTGTATCACTCCTGGTCAACATTTGCTTCAAATTCTTCTTGCCTCTTATTTGGTTCAGTTCATCTTGCTGTTCCATATATATTGTCCCTTTCATTCACTGAGCCACTCTGTAGTGGAAAGCATCCTGATTCTTTAATTCCCCGAAACAGTCACTGATAAAAAGCTATGTCTGCAATTTCCTTTTACTAGAAATCTGCGTCAATGGATGAGGTTAAATCACGGCAGAACAAACAAACAAGAACTGAATACTCTGTATCTCAGCTCTTAAAATTCCTTTGGCTGCCCTACTACAAGGAAAGTGTAATTGAGCATTCTCTTCACAGATTCCTGTGTTCTCATCACATCACTCTCTCCTGTCTTGCTATTTACTTCTTACATAGAGATTGGAGTGATTTTTTCTTCAGAGTTGCCTGCAGAAATTCAAATAAAAAATTCTCAACCAAAGTCATTTTCAACCAGAGGTTTTCCTTGTTGAATGGTATTCTAATACCAATGCCTTCTCATGCTACTTCCCACACCACCTGCAGATAAATGGTGACCCAGGGCCTCAAGGGTGAGAGGGTCTGGTGTGCTTCTGGGTGCATGCTGAGCCTTATTTGAAAATAGATTTGTATCTGTCTTGGGACTAATGAATGTGGACCCATTGCAAGGGCTGAGTCATATCTAAAGTGACCTGAAACATTTGAGGGCATTCTTTAAAGGACCCATTTCTTTGGAAAATATTCCATTCTAAAATCACACAGTCAAAAATTTTCTAACACCACCTTTTTCCAGCCATGTTTATTTTGCCTTAGAAAAGGATACTCAGAGGGGGAAAAATTGGAATAGAGAAAAGTAAAAGAAAAAGTTACTCATTGGCCTACCTCTAAATAGAATCACACTCATTTTAACAGTGGAAAATTGTAATGGTGGGAAATTGTGACCCACCCCACCACCATTCTTTTGACATTGTTTCTGTAA
>PVKM010031050.1:0-16999 GCA_004027735.1 Carollia perspicillata | reverse complement strand
TTAAAAGTTTCCTTTCTAAGTATATTTTATAATTTAGTAGTTACAGTTCCTGTGTGAACCTAGGGAGCAGCCTCATCTCAAGATACTGCTCAGGAATTCAACTGAAAAAAAAAAAAAACAGATGGGCAAACTCAAGGACTTGCCATGGAAATTTATATTGGGACCAGCAAGGACACTGCCTGCTGGTTAACAGCTCCTCCCCTTATTCCCTCTTTTCTCTCTAACCAACACCTAAATGTCCACACTCCCTTTGAAAAGTTCCCCCCTTCTAAGTTCCCACCAATTCCCTCTAAGACTTTCTGGCTTGACCAGAGATGGGAAGATGGGCTTTCAGACAAGTGTTCCCCATCTTCTAGGTTGCCAGCAACTGAAATAAAACACTTTCCTGTTCATTAGCACCAGTCTCAGGAGTTTGGCTTAAGGGAAGCAGCTGGAGCTGCATTCAATAACAATAATTTTTAAGTAAATGGTTATAATGATTTATTATACATACACACATATTATATAATCTGGGATATGAAAATAGTAAGAGATGAAGCTTATAATTTTCTATGAGCTGGGATATTTTTCATTTTTTCATATTTGTTTTAATATGTGCCCTTAAGTTTTCTGTGGTAAACAAGCATTATATTTAAAATTATAAAGTAACATGCCAAATAAATTTCATATATTAAATATATACTTAATATATATGGGCTTTCAGTTAAGATGGATATATATAGATACACTTTGCTTCTTCTCACAACCAAAGGAAGGGTAACAACCCTTCCAATTTAAAAACAAAAAACAACCAGAACTGCCAGAAAATTAAGCTATGGAAGTCTAACAACCAACGAGTTAAAGAAGAAATATTCATTCAGGGTGGTAGAAAGGGCAAAGACAGGCAGCTGGGGTGGAGAGGTATGACAAGGTAGCACCTGGCAGACTGGGCTGTCCCACATTCACATATGGATAAACTGGGAGGAACAACTGGGGAGCAAGACAGACCACAGATCTCAGGATTTTAGAGTAGGAAAAGAAAGCTTCAGAACATCTGGCTGTAAAATCCTGTGGGGGTTTTGCAGCAGGAGAAACTACCAGTCTCACAGGAGAGTCTGTTGGAGGAGCCCACTGGGTCCTAGAATATACATAAGCCCACCCACCTGGGAATGAGCACGAAGGCAGCACCTCAAAGGGTTTAATTTGTTTGTGGGTAGTGGGGGAAGTGACTGAAATCAGGATGAAAGCTGAACAAGTGACACTGTTCCATCTCTGACCCCTCTCCCACCTACAGCCACACAAAACAGTGAAGTGGGTTGCCCCACCCTAGTGAATACCTCAGGCTCCACACCTTACAATGCAACAGATATGCAGAGGCAAAGAAATATAGCCCAAATGAAAGAACAGATCAAAACTCCAAAAAAAGAGAACTAAATGATGAGGAGATAGGCAACCTACCAGATGCAGAGTTCAAAACACTAGTAATCAGGATGCTCATGGAAATGATTGAGTGTGGTTGCAAAACGAAGAAGTGAAGGCTATACAAAGTGACATAAAGAAAAATATACAGGAAATCAACAGTGACGAGAAGGAAACTGGAACTCAAGTCAATGATTTGGAACAGAAGGAAGAAATAAACATTCAATCAGAACTGAATGAAGAAACAAGAATTCAGAAAAATGAGGAGAGGGTTAGGAACCTCCAGGACATCTTTAAACATTGCAACACCTGAATCATAGGGGTGCCAGAAGAAGAAGAGGAAGAACAAAAAAATGAAAATGTATTTGAAAACATAATGAAGAACTTCCCCAACATGGCAAATGAAATTGACTTTCAGGAAGTCTAGGAAGCTCAGAGAGTCCCAAAGAAGTTGGACCCAAGGAGGAACACAGCAAGGCACCATCATAATTACATTACCCAAGATTAAAGATAAGGGGAGAATCTTAAAAACATCAAGAGAAAAGGAGAGAGTTGCCTACAAATGAGTTCCCATGAGACTGTCAGCTGATTTCTCAAAAGAAACTTTGTAGACTAGAAGGGACTGGCAAGAAGTATTCAAAGTGATGATAAGCAAGGACCTATACCCAAGATTACTCTATCCAGCAAAGCTATCATTTAGGATGGAAGGGCAGATAAAGTGGTTCCCAGTTAAAGTTAAGTTAAAGGAGTTCATCATCACCAAGCTCTTATTATGTGGAAAGTTAAAGGGACTTGTCTAGGAAAAAGAAAATGAAAACTATGAACAGTAAGATGAAAAAAAAATCACAATGGACAACAATTGATCCTAAAAAACAAAATCAAAAACAAAATAAGCAAACAGAATCACAGAAATGGGGATCACATGGAGGATTATCAGTGGGGAGAGTGCAGGGAAAGAATTTTGGGGAAAAAGGGCAGGGAATAAGAAGCATAATTGGTAGATACAAAATGGACAAAGTGAGATTAAAAAGTATAGGAAATGAAGAAGCCAAAGAACGTATATGTACAACCCATAGACATGAGGTAAAAGCAAGGAATGTTGGAACAAGGGTGGTGCAGGAGAGCTGGAGAATAAAGGGAGAAAAAAGACAGGTCAACTCTAATAATACAATTAATAAAATATAATACTTAAAAAGAAAAAACAAAATTCTGAAAAATATATTTAATATATGCATATATACCCACATAAGTATTAAGATTATAAGTGCTGTGATTCACTTTTAATAACTTTTCAGGACTTTTACTTGCTTTTTTTATTTGTCCAAATCTCCTTGAGTTCTGTATTGAAAAGGTTAAGATAACTGATATGTCAATTAGAAATTCTCAATTGGTAGCTTATGTCAATTATATTTCAGATAGCCTTGGATGCGTCTTAAATTATAGAGATTTGGTTTAAATTCAAAGAGTTCTCTTTTCAAATTCTCAATGCCTGTGCATTTGTTTAGTGTATTTTAGAGCAATTATTTTATGGACATACATAATGTGGACATTTTCTTAAATGTAATTTTTTAATATAAAAATATGAAGCCCTGGCTGGTGTGACTCAGTGGATTGAGTGCCAGTCTGTAAACCAAAGGGTGACTGGTTTGATCCATAGTCAAGGCACATGCCTGGGTTTGAGGTTAGGTATCCAATAGGGGCACGTGAGAGGCAACCACACATTGATGTTTCTCTCCCTCTTTTCCTTCCTTTCCCTTATCTCTAAAAAAAAAAAAATAAAGCTTCAAAAAAATAAAAATATGGAGAAAAATCAGCATGCTTTCACTACTTATAGGGAACTACTGGTAATAATCCCTTAAACTTTCTTAGTGATAATATATTGTTTAATAATAAAGTGCAATTATAAGAACAGATTTTTCTGTTTTATTTTCAGACATACCTCTAGCACCTAGAGCCACATCTAACATATATTAGATGACCATCAAAAATTGTTGAATTAATGAAAATAAGTTTTGCTTGTTCCTTATTTCCCTCAAATTATGTTCTAAAATTTTTCCCAAATGTTTTTAAATATTCTTCACAACCAGTATTTTGGAGGAAACATATCTGAATTCTTTCCAACTCCTTCAATTCTACATGACAAAGGAAATCATGATCAATAGTTTAGTATATTTTTCAATCACTGTGGTTTCAGATGCAAATACCAGACACCTCGATAAAGTCAATGTATTGGTTTATACACGGGAAAAGTCAAGTAACATATTTTACCTTAATGTATGTTTTTTTCAGGGCTCTACCTCTTCTATGTGATTCTTCCATTTCCATACTTCATTGTTTGTTGACCTCAAGCTTCCTACCCAGTCCCACCACTTGATGATAGCAAAAATACAGAGCAATGAGCAGGCCTAACTGCATAATGTATTCCAGAGCGAGGGACTGCTCTTTCAGCCATCAAAAATGACTTCAGTCTCCATTTTTGAGAATGGAGAGGCCCTCTCTTCACAGAACTTAACTCTTAGAATTTAGCAGTTGCCTCACTAGACAGTGATTTCTTGCCAACGATGGTAACTCTGTAAACCAGTCAATGATATCATTGTTTGGAACAGGTTACTCAAACTGTCCTTTCAAGACATTTTTTTTTTCCATTTGGGGAAGGCACCTCCTTCTCAATACAATAGGTTACTTAAACTGAACAAACACACGTATCAAAACAGTTTTTATAGTGCAGGCTTGTTTCAAGAATCTCACCTCACTCTGTGCCCCAATCTAGTATATCATACTGATATTATATAACACACTTTGTCCCACCCTATTCAGAACCTACTATTGAAAGTTCTGATTTAATCTACTCAAACTCAGAACATGAACCTTATTCTGACGTTCCTATTGAGACTCTAAAATGCTCTTAATACAGAACTCTATTGAATAGTATAGGGATAAAATCAGTTTTCCTGATCAACAGATAGTCTAGTGGTCTTTTTGAAAATTAGTACTTAACAATTCTGATTAAACCATGGCCGAGGACCCATTCCACAGATTGGTCTATCTTTCTTTCCACACCTAAATTGTCACTCTGGCAAGGAGCATGGTATTACTTCCAACAACCACAACTTTTTTTTAAAACTCTCATTACACCAGTTGTTCTTCCAATAAAATAATGAAATCTAGGTGAAGGTTGAAAAGAACAAATTTAGCTGAACATTTTCATATATCATAAAAAACAAGAACATCAAATCTAATTGTATTATATTGAAATGCTTTTCAAAGTCATTTTAAAAAGATTTCAAAGTTTAAATCGAATACTTTATTGGTTGATTGATTTATATGCACTCATCAAAATATTATTTTGAAAATAAATTCTGATAGTCTTTTCTTCAAACCAGGAACTCAGATATTTGCCTGAAAATAAATAGCATTCTATCCTTGGAAACACTGAATCTATTTGACATGTAAAGTGCATTAGGTTTGAGTAGAGACCAACTGAGCAGTGTTTTTCACTCATCCTTGCTGTTTGAGCTGATGAACATATGACCTAGTATATAATTTGTGGTTTTAGAATTACTGTAAAATGTGTTATAAAGCAACTAATGAACCTTAACATTTGTATATCCAAATTTTATAGCATTTTAAATTCATTTTGAAGCATATAACATTTTTCTAAATGCTAGATCATACTTTATTTCCCAAATCATGTAACCATTGTATAGCTATAGAGGAAAAGTGTAAAAAACTTTAAAAATGCCAACGCTTTTCTTTATCTTCTTTGATGTACTCTATTCTTGGGCACATCTTTAGAACAAGTCCATTTCTTCCTATATTCATAATATATTAATTTCATTATTTTGGTCTTCTCTTTTCCCTTCAACATGAGAGAGAAAAAAATGTGTAGTTGCTGAAATTGTTGGAGTGATATTCAGTTTAAAAGTAGACACTTGTTTAAAACATACCATCTTCAGGGAATGGTGTTATAACTCTGGGGAAAGATATGACCCTTGCCTTCAATAAACTCATGTTAATCTTTAGAAAAAAAAATCCAGAATGTTCTAATGTAAGATAAGTGATGAAGAAATATACAGGGTGTCTTTTTGGAAAACATAAAAAAATGTTTAATCTAAAAGAAAATAATTAAAATATAGAAGCAGAAACAAATCTTATACATTTGCCAACAGAATGTCTCTAATATTATAATTCAATAAAGAGAAATTAGAATAAAGAAAATGAAGGGTTTGCCTGAAATGATCAAATTAGTTTATGTGAGATAGAAAGTAGTAGCAAAAATCCAGGTGTCATTATTCCTGGCCTATGACTATTTAATTAGTCGCCTACATATAAACCTAGTAGCTTATATTCTACAAATCATTGGCTCTAGGCTTCAAAATCATCTTCTACAAATATTTAGTTTGTGAGGATGTCATTTAGCTTTGGGGTGCTATGAAGGGAATTCACATCTGATCCCTAGATGAAGTTCACTGGTGTTATTCCCAGAAGGAACGTTAAGACTAAAAGAATCACAAAACTTCAAAGACTTTTTGTCTGTCATTCTAGGATGACACCTTGCTTATATATGGGAGGGAGAAGGGCAGCCATTTAAACAAAAGTGAATTCATTATCTTATTATAATAAATCACTAGCTATTAAGGGTTCTTTCTCATCGTAAGTAAAATTGTCCATTAAGAACAACATTGGCAGGAAAATCTCAGACACTCCACGCAACAACATCTTCACTGATATGTTACCCAAAACAAGGAAAATAAAGAAAAGAATAAACAAATGGAGACTTCATCAAATTAAAAAGCTCCTGTGTGGCTAAATAAAACATCACTAAAATGAAAAGAGAGCCAACTGTATGGGAAAACATATTTGCCAATGACACATCAGACAAGGGCTTGATCTCCAAAGTACATAAAGAACTCACATGACTCCACTCCAGGAAGACAAACAACCCAATTAAAAAATGGGCAAAAGACTTGAATAGACACTTCTCCAAGGAGGACATACAGAGGGCCCAGAGACACATGAAAAGATGCTCATCATCACTAGCCATCAGAGAGATGCAAATTAAAACCACAATGAGATACCACCTCACACTGGTCAGAATGGCCAACAAAAAAATCAACAAACAAGTGTTGGAGAGAATCCAGAGAAAAGGGATATCTAGTGCCCTGTTAGTCCTACCTTGTTGGTGGGAATGCAGACTGGTGCAGCCATTGTGGAAAACAGTATGGAATTTTCTCAGAAAACTAAAAATAGAACTGTCTTTTCACCCAGGAATTCTACTGTTGGGATTATATCCTAGAGCCCTGAAACACCAATCTAAAGAGCATATGCACACCAATCTAAAGAGCATATGCACCCCAATGTTCATAGCAGCACAATTTACAACAGCCAAGTGTTGGAAGCAACCTAAGTGCCAATCAGTAAATGAGGGATCAAAAACCATGGTACATTTACACAATGGAATTCTACACAGCAGAGAGAAAGAAGGAGCTTATACCTTTTGCAACACCATGGATGGAACTGGAGAGCATTATGCTAAGTGAAATAAGACAGGAGGTGATGAACAAATACCATATGATCTCACCTTTAACTGGAGCTAATCAACAAAATAAAAAAGCAAACACAATATAACCAGAGTCATTGAAATTATTAACAATCTAACAATAGCCAGAGGGGAGGGGTGAGAGGACACTGGGGAGAAGAATTTTCAGGAACTACTATAAAGGACACATGGACAAAACCCAGGGGGAGGGTGGAAGCAAGGAAGGGAGGTGAGTTTAGCTGGAGTGGCAGGGAGTGGTGGGAAGAAAATGCAGACAACTATAATTGAGCAACAATAAAATAATTTTAAAAAGAAAAGAAGAATTGTATTAATAAAAATAGAGAATCCATAAATTTCCGTCCTTCTCTATCTGCTTTGGTGTCATCTCAAAACTTCACCTTATATATTCCACTGGTGATGGTAGCTTTTGGCTTCTAAGAACATTGCCTGCTCCTTTTGTTTAGTAGTATCTTCAAGTAGTCAATACATTTGGAGATACCTCACATGCCCATGGTTGTTCTTTTGATTTTTTGCTTTCATGACAACACTCTGACTGGTAGAACAGGGCAGCAAAGACCAATGAATGGAAGAAAATGAGCAAATGAGAGAGAAATCTTTAAGAAAGTATTCTTGGGCTCTGGGCAATTTGACTTAGTAGGTTGGAGCATGATCTTATAACTGAAAGGTGTCATGTTTGATTCCCAGGCACAGCATTTACTTAGGTTGCTGGTTGATCCCCAGTCCAGACCCCTGTGGAAGGCAACCAAGCAATGCTTCTCTTTCTTCTCTTTCACACTAGTGTTTCTCTCTCTCCCTTTCTCTTTCTTTAGAAGCAATGAAAAATATAAAGTCATTGGGCGAGAATAAAAAAAAAAGAAAGTATTCTTGGGAAAATGTACAGAAACCATTGTATAGTTTTTCAAAAGGAGGTCTTTCCTTTTCTACATTCCCACATGCTGTATATTGTAGTTTTTTTTCTGTATTGTAGTTTTTTATTATTCTATATCTTGCTTTCTGTCTGTTGCTTTTCCACCAGACTAAGTCCTTTTACCATTTTCTGCTTTTGCATATATCAAAGTGCCTATAAAATTTGTCAATAAATATTTGTTGAATAAATTAGTACATTTTTAATTCCTCATAACTGAAATATTCTAATAAATTTTGATGGAAATAAATAATTAGCATGACATTTTAATGAAATATTCTATGAGCCCCTCAATTTATAATCCATATAAATTAACTAATAACTATATAAATTAAATTTATATATGTCAAGGTTTTTGCCTAAAATGCTAGTAATATTTTATATAAATAGGAATTTTTCCTAGTTTTAAATTATATAACGTATTTCTTCTAGTCTTTACGTCTTACTTTAAGACAGTGGCTGAGTTGTCAGTAATAAAAATTCTGGTATTTAAACCATTCTGTTTTAGTTTATTCTTTTTATCTGAATCTATCAGTCAACTATCTAATTGTTTTCCTTCATATCATTTGACATTGTTATAAAATGAAAATGAAATGAAAGAGCTTTTCAAATATATTTTTTCTTGTCCTAGCAATCGCCAAGTAGTAATAAAGTTGAATACTGGAAATCTTCTTTATTTCTCAGTGGGGTTGCTTGACACATATGAATTTATCATCTCTCTGAATAAAATTTACTTGAACTTACAGAATCCTGAATAGTCTTCTTAGACTAATAATATGAAAGACTACTACATTTCTATAACATTGCTTGCTTACACTGCCCCTCTAGGCTTCTTCGGATTTACTACACACATTATTAACTAGCTAAATACTATTAACTAGTATGAGGGAACCATTAGAGATCATCAGAAAAGTCCTTTAATATAGGTATTGAGAAAAGAAATATTTTGGATTAAACTTTTTATTCCTCTGTTGTTTTGAATCATTGATTCAGAGGAATCACTCTCTTGTTGTTTTATCACTAAAATACTGAGATATAAAAGCTCAAGACATTTTTTTTCATTTTTAAATTCCATAGCACTATAAAAATATAAAATGGGAAATTGAATGGATTAATTTGGCTTATATAGCCCTCCAGACTATCTTTATTATTATCCTTAATAAAAAGACTCTTAAATTAATGAAAGATGTAAAAACAAGTGTTGATATTTGTTTTTACTAAGTTGAAAAGTAATTCTTCTCATTGATTTTAAAATGCATCAAAAACTTCATTTGGGAAGAACTTCCATAACTTGCAACTGTTAATCATTTCAGAGTTAATTTGACAAGTGACGACAGAGAGCAAGATTTTCAGGGAAAATTCATTTTGTCAGATTCCTTGGCAAGGAGATGATTAGAAAGAAAAGCCGAGCTTGAATAATTAAAAACAACATTTCTTATTAAAGGACCATAACAAATATTTGACAATGTTCTAAAAACTATTTATGTTTAAGGTTAATTTTTTAATTTGATAGGAAGATTATTTCCATAATTTAAAATCATATTGAAAATATGAGCAGATTTTTCCCATTGGCACAAAAATTCAGACACAGTTTTAACTGCCTGCCTGTTGAATACTTGGCCTTTCCAACACAATCTATTATGTGTAATGTGTAAGCAGTAGCAAATGGTAACTATCATTACCAGGTAGCTATTTGCAATGCAAATGCTAAACCCGAACTCATAGCTAATTGGCTCTCGCAGCTGCTAAACAGCTAATTTTAAACCCTAAACTGATAGGATACCCAAAACTATAATTCCACAAGAATTTCAATAAACATAATTAATTTTTCCCTTGTCATCTATAATGATTATCCATGGCACCCAGTAGCTCAATGTGATGTAAAGACACCATAAAATTAAATTAAAAAGGCATGGTCCTTTTCCTTGAAAGGTAATTTTCAAAGGAAAAAGCTATCACATGCAAAATTATTAAATATACACATTTAATAAACTTATTATTTAAAAGTTTGGTTTGTCTTTACCTTCATACAAAAAACGTCATTATTACTTTTGGGCTGGCATTTAGCCCTATCATTTTTCTGAAAATATCCTTAAACTGTACCAATAACCTTATCACAAAAATATCATTTATCCCATTAGTTTTCATCCTTCTTGACCAATCTGCACGTTCCACTATTGATCATCTTCCCTTATTGAAATGTTTTTCCTTCCCAGCCCTTATGATACTGCATTATTCTAAGATCCAAACCTTTGACTGCATATTTCCTACTGGTAATATCTTCTCCTTTACTTCTTAGATATTCCTCCCTAAAGTGCCTTTTTGGTCACTCTACCGAATATAATTTGTTCAGTATTCCGCCCTGGCTGGTATAGCTCAGTGGAATATTTTCAGTGTTCCTGTCCATTCCTGTGGTTTTTAATGCAACCCATGTAGTTGAATGGCAAACACTTAGCTCTATCACTTCACCTCTCTTGATGGTGTTTCTTCAACTTAAATTCATTTTGGATAAAATAAAACACACTATTTTCTCCAAACACATCTAATGTCATCCAGATGACCTTATTTCTGTCCTGCCACAAATAGTTGGTCAATTGTACCAGGAAATGAATATTTAGAGGTCCCTCACTTCCAGTTATTTGTCAACTACCCTGTTGTTCTATTTTCAAAAGTCCTTCTCTCAGTACTCTAATCCTTATCAGAACCTTCTGCATTTTCCTGGGTTGTTAAACATGACACAGTAACCTTCTACCCAGGTTTTGTCTGTCTAAATTCTTACCATCTTACTTCTTCCATAATGTTATAACCACATTTAGGTGGATTTAATTGCTTGTATTTTATTAGATGTATTGCATGTTAATTTCCTGTCAAAACCACCAGAAATTTTAGCTTTCATAACAGTTTATGAATATGTATGTATATAGGTATGTATGTATGTGCATATATATATATATATAGTAGATATTTAACATTTTAAGTTGCAACTTCATTATAAAATGTTATGCCCTACATATAGTATGAATTCACTGATAAAGAAAACCATTGGCAAGGTAAAAATGGGGTATGTTAGAAGAAAATAATTGAGATGAAGAGAAGAATGAATAGATGGAATCAAGGGCACATGGTTTTTATTAAGTTCTTGAGTTCAGAGAAAATTGTCATCCAGTACCAATGTGAGTAAAGAAATTTACACAAAATGATATTTTATCGGCAGTTAATACTTAAGTTTAATAAGTAAATAATAGAATGTATACTAAGACCCTGACTTACTAGGAAACAACAATGCAGTAAGGAAGTATGATGGGTCTGTTTTTTAGAGACAAACTTGGAAGCTATAACTACAGGACTACAGAACCATAATTATGAGTTTGGAATGTGATATCGCTCTGTGTTTAAAATTATAGCATCATGCCCTGGCTGGTATGGCTCAGTGGATTGAGTGCAAGCCTGTCACTGGTTCAATTCCCAGTCAGGGCACATGCCTGGGTTGTGAGCCAGGTCCCCGGTGGGAGGCTTGTGAAAGGCAACCACATATTGATTTTTCTCTCCCTTCCTCCCCCTCTCTAAAAATGAATTTAAAATGTTTTTAAAAGTTATAACATCACAAATTTGTTGTTTTGTTACTTAGGGGAAATTGCTTGGATTCTTAAACTTCACTTCCCTCATCTGTTAAATAGAAACAATGATAGCACATCCCTGAATGTGTTTTGCTTGTTTGTTTTAAAATAAAATGAACTATAGCATAAATTAGGCTCTCAGATAATGGTAGCTATTAGATTTTCAAGAAACTAGTTCTCTGCTAGCACTGATTAAAATGATTCATACACCTGCTTTATTGATAATTCATTATACTTTACTGGAATCCCATATTTAAATTTATTTTTTACCACAAGACTGAGCTTAGAGACACAGAAAATGTGCCAGGCTGCACCAAGCACAGAGCTTGGTATGAAGTTAATGGAAGAAGTTCAAAAAAGGATTGTAAAATAAATGTTATAAATATATACATACATAAATAAAATTAGATAATAAGTATAGGTAAGTATATGTAAATATAAATTATAAAAATTAAAAATAGAATCATATTAATTATTCATCCACTCAGTTTTTCAACTTTATTTTGTTCTGGATAATATGAACTGATAATGGCCCACAATAATTCAATGTTTTTCTAATGTACTCAAAAATTGAAGCACAAAAAGCACATAATGAGCCAGTTAATTTATACAGTGTTCCCAAATTTCATTTTGTAATATATCATATTAGTTTTTTCACAGTTCCACTTAAATTCCAATCAGTATGTCATGACCAGACCAGCTACTAAGATGTTCTTGAATGTAGTATGCAATCACCACTCCAACAGTTAAATCAATGTCATTACAAGATAATTCACATCTTTAGATATATTACAAATACAGAAGGGGCTTACAATTAAAATTATATTTGATCATGTGAACTACATCAATATTTAAAAGTACTCTTTAGAGTTAATTGATGTTTGTATGGTATTGCACCTTCATGTTGGCTTTTTAAGACAATAGTCAGAGTTCTGAGATTGGAGTATAAGGGCACTTCCTTTTCAGTGATTTCCCATCTGCCCTAATGTCTTTGCAGATGTTAGAACATTCCTATATCTTCCCACATGTCTCCATTTATGGTTTTCAAAAACTCACTTCTCCACCTGTAAGGGAAAAGATCAGCCATTTTAAGAAAATAGCACCCAAGAAATAACCTAGCTTTCACTTCCTGCTTCTGTAAGCCGCTTTGCACACCGAAACCGCAGACATGCACCAGCTGCAGCGGCCCTGGGCAGAAAACTCTTCAAAGGGGCTGCTGAGCCTAGCTA
The DNA here is from genome assembly GCA_004027735.1 of Carollia perspicillata. Lineage (NCBI taxonomy): Eukaryota > Metazoa > Chordata > Mammalia > Chiroptera > Phyllostomidae > Carollia > Carollia perspicillata. Next base: position 4,291 of record PVKM010031050.1, on the reverse strand, counting down.
GAAACCGTTAACCCACTTATCACTCACCCCACCTGTCTTACTGTATAAAAGGGCAGTAGAATAGAAGTCTGGGGCCCAGGATTTGGAGACTGCCTCCTCTGGGTCCTCGTGTGTTAATAAAGAAACGTCTTTGCTCTTCCTTCAGTGTTTGGCCTGAGTTTTTCCTGTAACACATCTAGAGCTTAAAACTGACTGTTTGGATACTATAAATATTTCTGAAGAATCTCAGTCTTCAAAGTATACAATAAGAAATGCTTTTATTACAAAATAATAACATTTGATTTTTTGGATTTTCATATATGCTACATAAGAAGTATACATATCTTATTTGGTTTAACTGTAAAGTTATCTTTGGAATTTTTAAAACTGTTAACACAAATAATTATTCCAGGGTGATAAAAATTATGTTAGAGAAATAAATACTATAGAAATGTCAGTTGATTTTTTATTGATTTTTACCTACTATCATTTAGAAATAACTCTGCCTGTCTTACAAAGACCTCTACGACTATATATTCATTCTTTTATAATATATTGGTACAGTTTATTTGCAGCCTGAAAAATATTTCTAGCATGGATTATCCTTGCTTTTTCTTTTCTTTTCTGTTTTATCTCTATTTCTTTCTCAAAGAAAGAAAAACTCACCTTCCATTTAAATTATCAAAATAATGGAATTAAAAACATAACTTTCATACAAGATAGCTGAAAATACTTGTAATTGCTTAAAATTAGTAAATATTCAATTGGCCAAAAAAAAACTGTTTATTTTTTTCTGTAAAATAAAAGAAACACTTCTCATTTTCACTAAAAACTTCATTGGCTTGGATATTTTAATATATTGGCTATCTCCCTCATGGTATAGCATTGATTATTCTCAATTAATGTCCCCATTTGGTTGCTGCTATTAACGTCAACTGGTCGGCCCAACAATGGATCATCATCTGGTGAGAAATCTCCAGCACAAAACTTTGCAAACCACTTTTAACAGGTTGGATCAGTCCTAGAAACTTCTCTACACACTGCACAAATCTTTTTTTTTTTCCTAAAGGTTATTTATTTATTTATTTATTTATTTGTATTTTTAGACAGAGAGGAGGGAGAAAGAGATGGAGAGAAACATCAATGTGTGGTTGCCTCTCATGAACCCCCTACTGGGGACCTGGCCACAATCCAAGCATGTGATATGACTGGTAAATAGAACAGGAGACGTTTTGGTTTGCAGACTGGCACTCAATCCACTTTGCCACACCTGCCAAGGCTGCAAAAAAATATATATATTTTTTTACATCTCAGTTGCATTTGTAATATGCCAAAATTTTTCATATTTTCTTCCATCTTCAATATTAAAATGGCTACACATAAATTCACTAATTTTGGTGTATTTTTAAAGGCATGCTTATATGACAGCTGTCACAATACAATCTAACAAATTTGTTTCAAATGAAGTTAAAGAGAGCTAAGCACTACTTAAGCCAGCTTACAGAAAACAAAACAAAACAAAACACTTTTTGGCTAACCCAGCATCACCTTCGATATGGCCATATTGTATGTTGAGCACAACCAATGGAAAGTTACCTCTTTTCTAGTCATTATTTTCTGGTTACTGACTATTCTAAGATAAAATTCTTTCACATTATTCCTTCAATCATTTTCATCCCAAATAGGATGTAAAAGACACCCTATTGAAGACATCACAAATGCAAGGCATTTTTAAAATTTCTTTAATTTTATTGTATTTATTCCATTACCATTTATCCCCCTTATACAATCTTCCACTTTCTCCCACCACTTCTCTCAATCACCACACTATTGTCCATGTCCATGAGTCCCTGTTCTTTTTTTTTTTAAGAGAGATTATTATTTTCACTTCCAGATGTCTTTTGAGTTCCAGCCAGCAAGAGCTATGAAGAAGGAATATCTGAAAATTGTAGTGGCCCTTATGAGGCTAAGAAAATTTGAAGAAACAAAAATCTTTATAAATTCTAATTCAAACATATGTTATAAATTAGATTTGAGCTGACAAAACTTTAGCTATGCTGCTTAATATGTACAATTTACAAAATTAATTATCTTGACTTGGTATTTATTTAAAGATTTTATTAATTTATTTTTAGACAGACGGGAAGGATCAGAGAAAGTGGGAGAGAAACATCAATGTTTGGTTGCCTCTCATGTAGCCCCTACTGGGGACATGACCTGACAGCCAGGCATGGGCCCTAGAGTGGGAATCAACCACAGGCCTGCACTCAATCCACTGAGGCACAGCAGCCAGGTCAGCTTACTATTTTTTTTTTTTTTACAAAAACCTAATGCCTTTATTTTTTATTTAAAAATATTATATAGTAGTAGTGGAACACAGTACCACACCCACAGAGAGGTTTTCCTGTGTGGAATCAGGCCTGCATTGTACCTAGACTGCTACCAGATTTGCTTTTACTAAAACTCCCTCATCCTCAATTGAGGCAGCCAGGGCTTACTGTAACTTCCTAAAGTCTGCGCTAAACCTCCCAAGTATGGAATGTGACCAGTTCAACCACTTTCCCCCCAGATCTGCAATATCCTTCTCTTTGAAGTAATTAGGAAAATTCTTTCCTTTGTTATCTGTAAAAGGTAATTCCCTGCAGTGAACCTGGGCATAGCAAATGAGGACTACCTTCCATATAATGTACCCAGAGAAGCAATAAAAGCCGGTCCAGGCAGGGACTGGGGCCTCTGGGCCTCTCCACATCTCTCTCTCAGAGAATGACCATGCCAACCCTTTTTCTCCACAGAACTTCTGTAGTCTGTGTGTATTTGTTCTCTAGCAGCCACAACATATATGGATCCTGCTTGTCATGATCCACCACAAGTAGTCTTCAAGAAACCCCCAAGTGGTGCTATTCCTAGGTTTATTAAATAATAACTGTTCCTTTAAATAAGGATAATCTATTATACATCAACTCTTAATAATTCCTACAGCTTTTTTCAAATAAAACATAAATTTATCATTTGTTTTAAATAGATAATTATAATATGCTTTATTTATTTTTTTACTTTAATTATTGTTTAAGTACAGTTTTCTGCCTTTTACTCCCATCCCAGCTCATCCCTCAGCCTTCCCCACCTCCTTCCCATTTCCACCCCCCCCCCCATTTTTTGTCTATGTGTCCTTTATACTTGTTCCTGCAAACACTTCCCTTTTCCCCTTAAATTTCCTCCCCTTTTCCCTCTGATCACTGTCAGACTGTACTCTATTTCAGTACCTTTGGTTATCTTTTCATTGTTTGTTTGTTTTATTGTTTAGGTTCCTGTAAAAGGTGAGAATATATGGTATTTGTCTTTCACCACTTGGCATATTCTGCTTAGCATAATGCTTTCCAGTTCCATCCATGCTGTCCCAAAGAGAAGGAGCTCCTTCTTTCTTTCTGCTGCATAGAATTCCACTGTGAAAATGTACCATAGTTTTTGATCCCCTCATTTACTGATGAGCACTTAGGTTGCTTCCAACACTTGGAAATTGTAAATTGTGCTGCTATGAACATTGAGGTGCATAGGTTCTTTTGGAATGGTGTTTCAGGGTTGTTAGGATATAATCCTAGTAGTGTAATCGCTGGGTCAAAAGGCAGATGCATTTTCAGTGTTCTGAGAAAATTTCATACTGTTTTCCACATTGGTTGTACCAATCTACAATCCCACCAACAGTGCACTATGGTTCCCTTTCATCCAAAACCTCTCCAATACCTGTTGTTCATAGCTTTGTTTATGATGGCCATTCTGACCACTGTGAAGTGGTATCTTATTTTGGATTTAATTTGCATCTCTCTGATAGCTAGAGATACTGAGCATCTTTTCATGTGCCTCTGGATCCTTTGTATGTCCTCTTTGGAGAGGTATCTCTCAAAGTCCTTTGCCCATTTTTTAATTGGTTTGCTTGTCTTCTTAGAGTGGAGTCATATGAGTTCTTTATATATTTTGGAGATTAAACCCTTGTCAGAAGTATCATTGGCAAATATGTTTTCCCATACAGTTGGTTCCCTTTTTATTTTAATACTGTTTTCTTTAGCTGTGCTGAAGCTGTTTATTTTGATGAGATCCCATTTGTTTATTTTTCCTTTATGTCCCTTGCTCCAGAAGACATATCAGTGAAAATGTTTCTGCAGGGAATATCTGAGATTTTCCTGCCTATGTTCTCCTCCAGGACTTTAATGATGTCATGACTTATATTTAAATTTTATCCACCTTAAATTTATTTTTGTGTATGGTGTAAGTTGGTGCTGGAGTTTCATTTTTTGCATGTAGCTGTTCAAGTTCT
>PVKM010031049.1:0-16996 GCA_004027735.1 Carollia perspicillata | reverse complement strand
GGGAAAAAAGATCAGGGCCTTGCTCTGCCAGCCAAGATGGTTAAGGCACAGTGCCAGTCAGAAGGGCCTGGAAGCAGGGCCGGGACCTCTGCCCAGGAAAGGGATGGTGCCAGGGGGGAAGCAGGCCCCCACCCGGAGGCTAACAGAATCAATCTTTCATAATCGAACGGGCTGAGCTCTGCAACCAACAGGCACTCAAAAAAAACTTCCATCATTAGAGGAGGGGTAGTTGTGGCAGTCCCAGCAGCCGCTCCTATTTACCGATGGTCCACGTGCCTGGCAGAACTAAATACTGCAAGGCAGGTGTTACCAATCACATTTTACAGATGAAAAAATAAAGGTGAAACTCAAAAACTGCAAATTCTTTGTTCCAGGCTACACTGCTAGGAAGTGACAGAGTCAAGGTTCAGACCCAAGCCTGCTTACTTCCAAAGCCCACATTCGTTAACACCAGGCCGTGGTGAGACAAGCAAAGCATGTCCGAGTACCAGCCCACTGCAGTTCACCGTTGAGAAAGCTAGGGCCAAAGACTTGTCCAAGATCTCAAAACTGGCTCAGAAAAAGCAGTATCTTTCCTTCTTCCTAAGGACCAGGGATGGTTATGGGATACTGGAGGAACAAAAGGTTCTGGAACATCTCAGGATCAGTGGACTTATTAAGATTAGAAGTCCTAGCAAGAGAGGGGGTAGCCCAGCCTAACAATAGCGGAGGTGCTGATGCAAAGACTCGGTCACCTGGGTGCAGTGCCACTGTGCTCACAGCTAAATGCCCAGGTCTCCTGAAGCGTTCACAGATGACTGGCAGTGATTTCTCTGATATGTCTAGTTGGCCCACTCAATGACAGAATTATCATACTGACCTCATTGCTAGCTGCCAGCTAATGACTCTACCCCAAGATGTGCAAAATCAGACTCCTCAGATTGTAGTTTCTTCTCCCCTTCTTTCTCTCCCTCTGTCTCCCTCTGTTCAGTTCTGTTTTTGCCTTTGACTCCATGTACCAACCGATACCCTCACACATGATAAACAGCCTGTGTGCAAAAGGACTAATTACTGTCCTGAGCTATTCCTTGATAGAAATCCATGGCTGCACTAAAGGATCTTCAATTTTGTGCTGCTTCCAAGTAAGACTCAGTGAGCTGGCTCTAAAAGCCCGTGTGTCGGGTGTTCTCCTCTGTTACCCACCCCTCACATGTGTCTGTGGATCAGTGGCAATCAACCCCACCCATTGTTCTTCTGCCACTTTGTTACTGATGGCTGGGCCCTCTGTATCTGGCCCCTCATCATCTCCCTACCTATTTCATTCGCCTACCCTCTGCTCCAGCTTTGTATGACTTTTTATCTTCTCAATGTATGTCTTCCATGTCCCCCACTGGTCCCTTACTCAGAATGTCCTTCCCCACCTGAAAGAGCCTTCCTTCTACATCCCAGCAAGACTCACCCCCTCCCCTGGGCTCCTCTTTAGCATTTTATTTGCATTTCCCTTTTAATCTCTATCACAAACTACAAATCTCCTGGCACAGGAACCATGCCTTATCAATTTGATCCAGTCATTCTTTTTCAAATGCCTGGGGTCTTTCGGAAATACAAAGATAAATAGAACCTAGTTCCTACCCTCAGAGAGCTCAGATCTAATATAGATATAAAAATCTACAATAAAAGAATGTCATGCTATATCTTGTTTTGGCTTTGTTTCAAGACTCTATCTACTAACTCCCTTATTTGCAAGACAATAGTCATTCAAAATAATTAAATGTTTCTCAATTATTATTTGATAGGAACCAGATGATTTTATTAAGAGAGTAATGGAAGAGTCCCAAAAGCTTAGGCTCCAAAACAGTTTATCAGTTTCTCAAAAAGTTACATGTAGATTTACCCTATGATCCGGAAATTACACTCCTAAGAATAAACCTAAGAGACCTGTCCAAAGAAAAAATCTATATGAATACTCATAGCAGCATTATTCATAATGCTTAAGAAAAGGAACCCAAATGTCCATCAACTGATGAATGAATAAACAAAATGTGGTATATATAAACAATGGAATATTATTCAGCCATAAGCAATGAAGTGCTGATGCATGCTACAACATGGATAAGGCTTGAAAACTTCACTTAAGTGAAAGAAGTCACATACAAAAGACCACGTAAGTTTATGATTTCATAGGAAATGTGCTGAGCAGGTAAATCCATGCACACAGAAAGTAAATTAGTAGTGGCCAGGGTCTGGGGAGAAGGGGAGATGGAGCGACTGTGGTGAGTCACTTCCTTTGGGGTTCATAAAAGTGTTCTGGAATTAGACAGTAGTAACGGTTGCAGGACTTCATGAATTAAACTAAAAACCACTGAATTATACTTTAAAGGGGTGCACTTATAGCATACATTATCTCAATTTTCAAATAATTTTTAAAAACTAAACCAAAAAAAAGTATGCAGACTCCAGCTGAAGACTGAGAAGATCCAGCCCTTTGTACTTCCCTTTCTGAGCTCTCACCGAGATAGAGAGGTCTAGACATGCTGACTTTTCAAAGTCCATCGGGCCCCCTTTGTTACCAGTCCCCAAGCACCACAGGGGGCGCATGGATGCCTTGAGGTGGCTATGACTATGGGAAAAATCTACTGATAGGCATCACCATTTCCTGTCATTGCTAGAAGCACATTTTGTGGATCATTTCATCCAGGGGTTTTTAAATTATGCTCCTGATAGAATTTGCCCTGGGCTGACCAGTTTCCTGGGACATGGACTCTCAGTGCTAAACCTGGGAAAGTCCCAGGCAAACTGGAACAGCTGGTCACCCAAGCTCCTGAAGAAATGGATGAACAGTCTCCTGCCCCCAGGCCCAACTCTGGTCCCCACCAACAACCACAGGCTTCTCTATTTTTTTTTTTTAACATGAGTTTTGCCCACACTTCTGTTTAAGGAAAAGAGTTCTGGGGCTGAAGAAGTCTGTAAATCGTTATCTAAGACATCATTCTCCTAAAGGTCATCAGCCAAAGCCCAGGAGTTCAGAGACTCACACTTTCTGGGAAGTGAGTCTAGTGAGTAAGACAGAATCTTGTGTGATTTGGGGGAACAGAGACTGAGAAAAATCCACCTGGATGAGCTCGGGGGGTTGGCAATGCTGATACCCTGAAGGCTGGACTAGGTTCTTGACTGTGTCCATCATCACCACCACCACTGCTCTTACAATGAGCAAGTGTGTCTCAAAGAGGAGATGCTGGAACTCAGTGAAAAGAGCCTAAATTTGAACCCCTGTGGAAACCTGACAGCTTTATGCGTGGTTTCTGAAGCCCTGTCCAGCCAGCACTGACTTTCTACCATCCCAGGCTCTGATGGCATTCCACCCATAAAACTTCGGCTCTCATCTCTATATACTGAAGGCCTCTTACTATGAACACATGTGGCTCTCTGCCAGGTTTCTTTTTTTGGTTGTGAGTATATATTCAACCCAAGCCAGGGTAGGCCAGAAGTGCCAAAGAGTATCAACTCCACCTCCGAAGTGGCCCTCAACCAAAATAAATGAGGAATTGGTAGACAAACAGCCCAGCCTCTTTGCTGGTCCGTGGGTGAACTCTGAGGCACATTCTACCATCCGACAGAGCTCCTCTGCACAGCTGAGCCCAGCAGCCCACAGTTGTGACCTGCTCAACAGCGCCCCCTACATGGCTCCTTTCCCAGTCTTCCTCCCCTACTCCCCAATTGGTATGTGCAGTGATCACCTCCCAAAGAAACTACTTGCACTGAACTCTTCTCAAGGTCTGCTTCCAAAGAGGGCAGCCAACCAAATACAGATCCTGTAACATGTTGACTGGAAATAGCAATAACAAAACACACACACACACAGCAATTCCGCGCAAAACCCCCAACAGGGAGCTCAGGACTTGCTTGCCCAACAGTAGTAGGGAGTCACCCTGAACAAAGCACCAAATTCATAATTTATTTTAAAAAATAAAAAGGACTATTTAGAAAAATGAACATGGAGCTGTCTGCAAAACATAAAAGGGTTCCATGGGTGTTCTCAAAAACCTATGATTAAATAAATAAAAGCCACTTACTTATAAAAGGCCTGGTTCTCCACCCCACATTTCCAAAGATGTTTGCAGGCAGCTGGTGTTGAAGTATGAAATGCCAACATGGCCTTTTTCTAATAAAAAAAAATAACAAAACAAAAAAGGGCATGTTAAACAGAGTCGATGCGTTTTATCTTTTTCCTTCAGGTATCTACCTATTTGTATCCTGACACTTACCAAACAGATTTGAAGTAACTTGTGTATTACTATGTTCTTAAAAGTGTTTTTAAAACGGTATTACCCCCTACCCACCAACCCACCTCACCCTTTGCAGATATCATTACACTAATCTGGGCCCTCTTTCTAATTTAAAAAAAAAAAAAGCCTCACAATCAACTCTGCAGGCACTGCCTCATCTCAATCATACTTGGGTTAGTTTAAAAACTTTCTTGCCAATGTTGAATAATTAATGCTTGAACTGAAAACTGGGGCCAAGAGATTATGCAGACTTCCAGACCTAGCTCTGAGATTCCAAGTTTCAGTAATGCCCTCCTCCCAAATATGTTCACTGGTGAACCCAACCTATATTTGGTAACTCCTTTATTTTAATATTCTTGGTTCTTACAGATTCTGTTTATAAAACTCTACCATCACTGGTTGGTATCTAGCTTGGTAAGTATTCTTTGCATGTTTCCTAAATCTGTATTTTGGTAAATTACAGAGGTAGGGGAAGTCCCATTTGCTAATCCCAGTCTATTTTTTACACAGGGGTATTCATTCAGCATTGTTCACTAACTTTATTCTTAAATGTGCAAGCCCAGTGTTTACTTGCTTACCTCTCAAATATTCTCAAGCATATACCTTCCATGATCACTGCAAACGTTAAGGTCATGGTCTTTGAGGTCTACAAGGCTAAAACGCACATTTTATGCTTCAATCTCTCTCATTGGCACACATGTACACATACACTCTCTCACACACAATGACAGAGAGTTAGAAAAGTAGTATCTGACCTCTTTCTGGGTGCCAATCACATAAAATGTCTTCCCTTCAAACTTCAATTTGCAGACATCTGGCCTAAGGAAAAAAATACCTTTGGGTGAGAGGCAAAAGCAAGTGGCAACTAACCAAGGTACCTGGCTTTCCCACAGGAATGCGGCTAACTCTCACATGCCAAGCAGGCTGCCCTGAAACAAGATACCATCTTATCATCAGTGAAGGCCAAGTGGGCAGTGAAAAGCCCCTGAGTGAATTACACAGCAACTTTCTTCCCAAGAGAGGATCCATAGGCAGCTCAACTATTTAGTCCACTTTTTTTACATTTAAGCTGCACCTTTCTTTCAAGGAGTGGAAGAGGTCTCCTGAACCTTGACAACCAAAACAAGAATCGGCCAGCCCAGGGAGAATGTGGTGGTTTCAGATGCAGTTAGTGAAATGACGTGGATCCGCATCGTCTGTTCTCCCATCCTTTCACATTCATCTCTAAGAAGCACACGCATCACACCGTGAAATTTCGTTCCTGCTCTCCCTGTTCACAGAATATTTCATTATACATTGAGATGCTCAGAATTGTGAGGACAGCCTGATGAATGGACATCTTAAGAAGCTGCTTGATTAAAATCTGTCTGAAATGCAGACACGAAGTCACCTTCTTGGTGAGAAAATATGTGTGATGGGGAGACTTCTATTTTTATTCCTTTGATCTAATTCCTCCAATAGTGATGATGTGTGCCTCTGTGCTTTTCCTAGGAAATAAAGAACAGTGCGGTCACATTAAGTCATCTTAATTTAGGTAGAGGATTTGCAAGAATGACAAAGTGCAATGGATGATTAAAAAACAAACAAAAAATCCAAAGATTAATGTGAGAAGACAATTTGTTTTAGTAACAATACATGACTATGAGAAATGCATGTGCCTAATCAGAGGCTGGGAAGGTTGGAGCTGGCATCAGAGGCCCAGCACAAACACCAAGATGTAGAACATAGAAACAAATGATCAGATCGTCCTTCTCACCTCTTCACTGTACCCAGGAAGAAAGTGAGGTCCAAGGAGGGAGAGACTGGCCATTAGTCTGTACTTGAGATGTGTCCAGTTCTAACCTAACTCAAGCAATTCAAAACCTGAGGATCTATTACTCTTCAGGACCCCAAAGCCTTTTATAGCCCTAGGGTGGGATGGAGGAAGTCCTCAAATTACCCATGCTCCCCAAAGTCAGCAGGGAATGTATTCTGGAATGGAGCTGAAAGGCAATTACAGACAGGCCAAAAAAGATATTTAGAGAAACTGGGCATCTTAGAAAGAGAGGGCTGATCATGAAAAAGACCAGAAGGTGGAGGGAGAGGATGGGACATTTGCTGACTAATGCTAATCTAGTGGGGAAGGTTTGAAAGGAAGGGAGGTGAGAGGAGAATGCTAAGAAGGTAGGGAGAGCTCCTTGATAATGAGATGCTAAAAGAAATCCTGAAGCTATAGAACCATGAGAATGAGGTTCAGATAAGTGCCAAGAGAGCATTTCCAGCTCAGGAATGAGGATGGACGCCCACCAGCCCACCAAGAAGAACTTCAGATTCAAGCACTTAAGCCAAAGGAGTGAATCCCTGACTCAGTGAGACACAACAGGGCTGACAAACCTGTCAGGGATTCTCAGAGACGGAAGTGCGTCAGCTGAAGGTAGGAACAAGACTACGTCTTTCCAATATCCCATCGCACGTACAATGTTCAGCCTTCTTCTCTCTTTACCAAAACCATGTTGCTCCTTGATTGGACAGAGTGGGCACTGCGGTCACCATCCTCCCTCTTCTTTACTGACACAATCTAGGCTTTATTCCTCCTCAGGGTCATGTACTCATACAGATCATGCTCTTTCCAATCTCAGGAGGATGAATCTTGATTCCACCACCCAGTCAGGAGTTCCCATTCTTCTCAGAAGGGTTGCTTTAAGGAGGCACTTGTGACCCCATCTTGCCCAACCAGATAAACAGGAAGCCTCTCACAAGGCTTCTAAAAAGGTTATGCTTGCTTTAATAGCAGACACACGGAAGGGCTGCTCTCTTCCAGGCTCTGGGTTTTGCTGTGTGAGGATGTAAAGGCCAGAGTTGCAACATGACCATGTCGTTTTATGGGCCTGGGGACAAAGGCTACCACTCTATAATGGCAAGAAAAAAAATGGAGAGACCCACATCCTACACCGTGTCGTTGGACAGTTCAGTTAAAGGATCATGGAGCTGTCTGAGCTCTTTAACTTCTGCTGTGTGAGATGATCAGCCCTCTTACTGGTAAGGCACTTTTTGACCAAAAGCATCTTCACTGATATGCTGGATAACAAAAAACATGTCTGCAGCAAGGACTCAACAGAATAGACTGAAGGGGATGGGAGGGACTGGGTCCTGTTGCTCAAGGAAACGGGAACCTTTACCCTCCCTGACCACCATCCCCACCCGCACGCCCCAGTCACCCTCTGGTGAGAGCAGAAGCTACTGGTGAGAAAACACTGGACACCTTCTTTTTTGGAAGCAGAGCCCCTGAGCTCAGGACACACCCCAGGTCTCCTGAGTTCACTACTCAGCTCGACAAAACTGATTCCCTCCTAAGAGAGGGCAACATAGATCAGGTTTCATTTATAGATAATAGGTCTCTTTGTAATGAAGTTCCAAAGCAAAGAAATGAATACCAGCCATCCTACCTGATATCTCCCCCCCAAAAAAAGTCAAAGGTGGGAAAAGAACAAGATCAAGAAAAATGGTAAGCCAGTTTTCAAAAAAAAAAAGTACTCACCATTTTATCAAATGGATTCTCTTATTTCCCTGGAATACCACAAAGCCCGCAGCAGTGAATCCCAAAAATGTTGTTGTACCTGTTGAATCCTGAAAAATAAAATAAAACAGAAACATATTTGGATTGAGGAATATAAAGTAAAGTGTAAGTGGTATGCTTACTCATCCTCACCCTGGGTTAATTTCAGGTTAATTCTAATGATTGCAGCAATAAACTAAATTTCTGAGATGGGACCTCTAAGGATAGTACTTCCAAAGTCTGGGCAAGGTCCGGGAACGTGTAGCTTTCCTTCCGAAGACAGAACTTCTCCTCTCCAAGAATCTCCCAGGAAAGTCCAAATTAGTCATAAACCACTGTGCCAACTTCCAAGTGTCTTCTGGGGCCACCTGAGTCCTCATATCTGCCCTGTAACGTGGACAAACCGTTCCTGGTTGTCATTAACCCTGCAACCAAAATGCTATCATACCAACACCCTGAGTGTCTGTTGTAGCTTGATTCAATCCCACACAGGATTCCCGGCAATTGTAATGTCCAGGAATGCCTACTTTGCTTCCAGCCTTGGCCCAGAAAACTAAGCATTTCGTTAATAAGTGAAGGCAGAGGAACAACAATAAAAATCTAGTCAGTCTCCAAGTAATAAATAAACAGGCTCAGATTTGTAGATAAAATCTAATTCATTACATGGACTAATTTTATTTATACCATGACTAGGAAGAGGCATCTGGCAAATATTCTAAAATAAATGTTCAGGCAGACGGCAAGATGCATGTACCAGTATGGACAACTACCACCAGCTCTCAGCCTCATGTACACATTGGAATCACACTGGGGAGCATGTGTTCTGCTCCCCAAAAGACCCTGATGGAACAGGACAGCAGGAGTTTAAGAAGCTCCCCACTGGCATGTAGCGAGGAACCTAAGCTGAGAGCTCTAAGACTGGCACTTGACCAAATACAACTATCTGTTCCCACCTGGGTAAAGCCATTTTCTGGTATGACTCAAGAACTAACTTTAAAAGACCAACTGATATAACCGCTTAGTTCAGGATACAGGTGAGACGCATCCCCACTGATTCTGAATTGGTAGCTCTGGGGTGGAGCCCAGGTGGTTCTGATACAAATGGCCAGGTTTCATGCTTGAGAGAAACACTGTCAAAATAATGTGAGTAAAGGAAAAAGAAAAACACATACTCCTAATGTCAAAAAATAATTTTCAATCTTTCTTTTCTTCCACTTTCCCATCTTTTCAGACTGCATTCTTACCAGCAATGGCCTTGAAAATAAATGTTAGGACCCTGTAACTTCTTGGGGATAAAACCACCCCACCCCTGATGGATTAATGAATCCATGCGTGTTAATTTAGGAATATGTGGCTATTACATAGCAATTAGCAAGCAGTTGGTTGACTCCAGTGGAGAGAACCCACTACCAAAACATGAGACTGCAGCCCACTGTTGTTCCTTCCAATGAGGGGCAGTGGGGCAGGCCGTGGAAGTATCCTAGGAGGGGTCTGCCAGGCATACACAACAATTAACTTTTGGGGGCCAAACAATCCTTAAATGTCGACCTGCTGTGAGAAGCAATTACCTTGCACGGGTGGGGGTCCACCCCATAGGTTTCCAAAGTATGAGATTTCAGGAGTAAGTTAAATTCAGCAACCGGTGGGCTCTGGCCTCTATAACATCACACAAGAAAAGGGAGAGAGTTAATATGGAAAATGAAAGGGACATGGAGTCCCTTCATTCAATAAGGTGTGATATCCTAAACTAAATAGAGAAATCCCTGCACAAATAGTAATCAGTAAGACGGATCATTATGCTTCACCACGAGGAGCCCCTTGCCGAGGAATCCGAGCTCCTGGTCCCCAGCCGAGTGTTCCATAATAAACCCGCAAGTACTCGAGGACTCCAGTGACCAGTACACTTAATCAAGGTTATCACGTTACCAATGAGTAGGCCCTTGGAAACGTAATCTTACTATGAAATAAATCTCAGCATCTGTTCTCTCCAACTTATTTTAAAGATTATCCAGGGTAAATGACATTCCTTCTTGCTCAGGAAAGGAACTAGGCAATCCTGTCGCCCCATCGACAAGCCTAAAGAGAGCCATCCGGGTAAGAATGAACTGCCGACCATTCCACTGGAAAGCCCTGGATTTTGAAAGGAAATCTCAGCCACAAGTCTTAGCACTGTCCTCCTGGGTGGTAAACAAGGTCTTGGCCTCAAGAGGGGAAGAGGACTACAAATATAGATGGCTGTGAAAAGCCCTCCGGGGGCTAACTTCCAAACCAGGACTGTGCAGCATTTCAAAGACTCCGCGTTGGCTGACATTAACATCCCACAGTATTCTAGAGGATCTGAACTACTCCCCAAGGGTAAATATATAACCCTAACAACCAAGAAGAGATTGCTAAGGAAACAGCAGGAATTCACTTTTATTTTCAAAGGTAAAACTATATTGCAATATTAAACCTATTTCCACCTAAGCTTCTCCCCAAAGAGAGATTCCCTCCACTACCCCCTCAAGACAGCTAAGAGTCATCATCATGCCTCTCCATCAAAACAGTGTCCCATTTTCCTTCTCATTAAAGCCTTTCAAGATGTTCTCTCCAGCCTGAGCACACTGAAATTTCACTGTGATATGTCTAAGGAGCATCTTTATTTATTCATCATGACTGGTGCTGTGGAGGCACTTTTAATCCAACAATTCATATCTTTCTTTGGCCATTTCTTTGACTCTTTGCTTCCCTTCTCAACTTCCTTCTTTACTCCCAGTCGCTCTTTCTCTCTCTTTTCTCCTTTCAGAGGCCCTAGCAGGTCTATCCTAGGTCCATCCTTCATGTCTTTCAACCTTCGTTTCATTCTTTAAGTCTCTTTCTTTTTGTACTATGTTCTGAATTATTTCTTAATTCAACTTTCCAGCTTGCTAATCTATTCTTCATCTGTGTATATCCTGCTTTCTATCACATTTATGGGTTTTTAACTATTAAATATTTCATTTTCAATGTAACAACTAGACACATACCTCAATATATTGTGCTTTGCTTTATTGCACTTCAGAGATACTGTGTGTTTTTTTGGGGGGGTGGGTTGGTTGTTTTAGTTTTAGTTTTTGTTTTTAACAAATCGAAGGCTTTTGGCAACCTTGCATTGAGCAAGTCTATGGGCACCCTTCGTCCAATAGTATTTGCTCACTTTATGTCTCTGTGTCACATTTTGGTAATTCTTGCAATATTTCAAACTTTTTCATTATTATTGTATTGGCTACAGTGATCTATGATAAGTGGTCTTTGATGTTACCATTTTAATTGTTTTCTGGCACTATGAACGGCACCTATATAAGAAGGCAAACTTAATCAATAAATATGCGTGTTCTGGATATTCCCCTGTCCATCTCCCTCACTTCGGGCCTCGCTATTCCGAGACACAAAAATATTGAAATTAAGTGAATTAATAACGCTACAATGACCTCTAAAATCCAAGTGAAAGAATCAGTTGATGCAGCAAACTTCACTGTCATTTAAAGGAATTGCCGTGGCCACCCTAACTATCAGCAGCCATCACCCTGGTCAGCCAGTGGTCATCAACTCTCCACCAGCATTTTTTAGTAAATATATTATCTTTAACTAAGTATGTATATTTTTGAGACACAATACTATTTCACACTTAATAGGCTACAGTATAATGTAAACATAATTTTGATATGCACTGGAAAACCAAACAATTTATGTGACTTGCTATTACTCACTTGCAGTAATCTGGAACCAAACCCAGCACACCTCCATGGTATGCTTATATCTGGCTCTTGAAATAGTTGCTTGTTCTTATTTTATGAAAAATAAACACTTCTTAACTTCTCTTACATCCACTTTTAAAGTTCAACCTTGTTTGCTCCATTAATGCTACTTTCTTGGTAATGGTGCATTTGGTTTGCTAAGTCAGAGTTTCTCCTTCATTGAATTGATGTCCCCTTAAGTGTTTGGTGATTCTTGGTTGGACAGTCACCTATATATCTGATATTATTCATTGAATGCAACAGCCTCCAAAGGTTGTAGGGAAGGACAGGATGTGCCATATGTGAAGTGCTTGTCAGTAATTTGATTCAAGGCTGAAAATTCCAGTTCCTTCTAGGTCTTTTCCACACACAGGGTGCCCCCAGATCAAGCCTGGAAGCAGAGGAAGGGGTCAAAGCTGCCTGACTGCTCCAAAGGCAATTGCCCACTCACCATGATGGCCAGCCTGTGTACCTGCTGCCTGAAGCACCCAGAACCACTCCTCTCCTCCTATGTTTGCCCTGCATTTCCTGTTTCCTGTCTTCCATAGATACCTCAGGACTTCTGATCCAAAGATGGTATTCCTTCCTGTATCCACTGTCTAATACTTTTTCTATTATCCATAGGGACCTGGAAAAGTAAAGGAATGTAGCCACATATACTAAGCTTTTACTTTTAATAGAAGAGAGAATTTTTAAATTCATCCTTTACAGACATATTTCTGAGGAATTAACTCAAGACCCTGTTTTAGGAAGATAAAGTTTTTCTAAAGCTTTTTCAGGATTTCCTCTTTAGTCTTCATGTTCTGAAAGTTCACTGATATATAAAGGGAGCATCTTTATTTCAGTAGTTGCTGGTAAATATAGGCTGCGGCAACCCTAGCAAACAAACTACCACTTCCTAAAAAAGCTGAAGTTGTGCAAACTCTATGCCCCAGCAAATTCCATACCTCAGCTGATACCCATGAGAATATTTAAGAACCCATACAACTTTGTGATAGAAAAAATTGAGAAACAACCTAAATGTCTATTACCAGGAGAATGGATATATAAAATATGACACATTCATGTGACAGAAAATTAGTTATGCAAAAAAAAAAATGAAGACCTAAATTACGGCTATATGCATCAATGTGGAAGAATCACAAAAATATAATGTTGATGAGAAACAGTGAGATATAAGAATAGAGTATGATTCCATTTATATGATTAAAAATATGCAAAAATGAAGCAATGCATTACTTAGTGATATATATGAAGTACATTTATAAAAGCAAAAGAAGAGAATGAATAACCCAAAAATCAGAAAAATGTAGAAAAGGGGGGAAGGTGCTCTGGGTGGGGCTGAGGGGGCGGGGCACAGAAGAGACTCCGAAGCATCTGGTAACATGCCAATTCATTGTCAGAGTTAGGGGTCTTGGGTGGTTTTTCAGCTATTCTTTAAATTATGCATATATTATATATACTGTTTTATATAGTCTTTTATATATTATATATTTTACAATGACTAGAAAAAAACAATTGACTTTTAAATAAAATAATTATTGGGTGAAATATTATACAATCTAGAAGCACCACTGAACTAAACAGAACTGGTCAGGAATATAATATACATGCAGAGCTATCTTTTACTAAATCCTACTGTTTCGAGAAATGTATAATTGTTTCTATTACCAAGCAATACGTCTTTTTCCACTTACTATTTATAAAGGAGGAATTCTTATTCTCACTTTAGAGATGTAGATTCCGACACTCAAAGAGTGAAAGTAACTTGCCCAAGGCCACTCTGCTTGTACGGGCAGAGGCCACTTGCAAGTGCAAGTCTGCCTGGTTCCAGACACTTCTTAGTGCCTGCACCACCCCCACCACCAGTTGGACGTGGTCAGGAGCCACCTGCCCGTGCTCCTGGATGCCATGGCAGAGCATTTCAATATCAGGTCTTATAGAAAGCCCTCCTCATAATCTAAACATTGCAATTTATCAGTGATGGCTGGCAATCCACCTCAGATGACTGGTATTTACGCCTGATTCAAGAGCTGTGATGTCTCCATCTTAATGTAGGTCGGAGATCCCTGAACCAAAGCCTGCATCTGCAGGCAAATCCTGACTGCCGCCTCGCTGTGTACAGCCCTTGAGCTAAGATGGTTTGTCGTTTTTCAGTGCTTTAATACAAATGCAGAAGAGCATCTCACGACCCACGAAAATTATATGACATTCAAATTTCAGTGTCAGTAAGGGTTTATTGGAACGCAGCCATGCCTATTCATTTGCAGACTGTCTAAGGGTGCTGTCATGCTAAAATGGCAAAACTGAGTGGTGAGAACAGGCACCCTACATCCTGCAAAACCTGAAATAGCTACTAAATGGCCTAGTACAGAAAAAGTTAGCTGGACCCTGATCCAGGAACTGAACACGGGAATAGGAAGTGAAGCTATGTCTCTTTGATTGCATAAAGTCAATATGAAAATAGTGCCAACCTCCAAGATCTGGTGTAAAGAGTAAGCAGTTAACAGATATAAAGCAGCTGGAGTAGAGTCTGGCACAGAACATGTGTTATCTTGTTAGCCCTGCATGTGAGTGATAGAACTATAACATCGGGGGAAATGTCAGGAAGCATGTCAAGATTTTTACAGCAAAGCAACAGCCCCTCTTTAAAGTAAAAGTCCTCAAATTGTTATTGTTTGCTCTGGGTTTGACTGCAGATCTCCAATGGCTAGGTGTTTAAGAGATCTCATCTAAGAAGTCACATACAGAGAAAGGCTAACTACAAAATATTCAGAACCAGTGGAGGAAAGGTGGAGACTAGTAGCACTAGAAACCCTTGTGTCCCCCACACTCAATGAGGATGAAATCATGGAATGATCAGGTTTTCAGGAAGATACTAAGATCTATTAAATAGAAATATTTTGTTTTATCCCCTTGAATCCCTCACTGGACATTTGTTTCTGGCAAAAATCTCTCAGGTAATAGAAAATAATGATTTTCCAATGTTTAAATCTTGTATTAGGAACTGTTCAAAGGTTAATAGTGTCTCTAATGAGACATTTAGAAATAAAAATACAGTGATTAGTTGAATTCCTTTTTAAGACCTAACGATTCTCCAAAGGTATGCTTCTGTGATAAATTAGGTGAGGTCAAGTAATTATGTATTTAACTATACAGTTCCCTACTGCTCATCTTGAGTACTTGTTGCCAAAGGGAAGCACTCTCTCTCTCTCTTATTGGTCAGCTTTTAGCGTACAGTTATCTTGAGTACAAAAACATAGTGTCCCCAAATTAATGCACATTATTAGTGGTTAATTGTGGAATGAAGTGTGGATCTTGCCAGCAATGATCTGGAATGCTTGGAGCACAGCTGGTAGGGCAGGGGTGGTTCGGGCTCCACCTGAATCATCTGGGTCTATGAGCTCCAGAATTAAACTCATGGGTAGAAGACCAATATAGTGGTCTACTGCCAAGTAGCATTCTCAACTTAAGTTAGGTTCATTTTTCTGCAACCTGACTGCAACTTAGGTCAATTTTGCTTGCCACAGGCTTCAAATGTGAGTGATCTCAGCACTTGCCCTGCAGCAAGAGTTTGGGTCTTAGCACTCAGGAGACTCCAGAGAACTCTCTACATTTTATACAAGTTGGGTTGCCAACTTTTTGAGCCGCAGAACATCTCCTTTGCTCTTTAGTATCACTGCTGGCTCTCTGCACTTCAGAAGACTTTTTCCCTTCCTTGTGGTCCTGTCCCCACAGTCGGCAAGAGCTCCTGGGCTCTGGCTGAAGGTTGGGAGTGCCTCGCGGGGATTTCGCTCAGCTCTCCCATCCTTCCCAACTTCAGCTCACTGCCACTCTTCACTCCGTGAGGGTTGGGGGCTAAAGGGTGGCAGAAAAGTGCAACTCACTCTGTAACGAGAGTCTTTTGGATCCCAACCGGTCAAGTCAGTCAGCCTACTCATGGCCTAGTCCTTGACTTCCCACCACATCTCCAAAAGTGAAAGCTACTGCAGGTTTCCACTCTCCTCAGAAGGACAATCTGGATTTCAGTACATTTGGATTTCTTTGTACTCTCAGCAATCAGATAGGTTTTACTAATATGATTTCTGTAGTTTTTGTAGTTTGTTGATGTTATTTTGATGTTGGGGGGAGATCAATGTCTCAAGCTTTCTACACCTTAACTGGAAGTAAAAGTCCCCAGACTCTCACCTCTGATTCCTTATTTAGAGAGGAACGTATCTCTTGCAAACTCCATGAGGACTATTAGGGACCACCTCTATGCAGAGCACTAGATAAAACACTGTAAACTGGGGTATATGTCATGCTAAGAAGACAGTGATGATGCCCTGGACCGGGCAAGGACAAGACTTCTTGGAGAACAGCAACTTGGATATCTGAGCATTGCAGAGGGAATCTCAGGATTCGGGTCAAGGTCTATCGCTTCAGAACGTGTAGCCTCAGGTAAGTGACTCTCTCAGCCTCCCTTTCCTTATTGGTAAAAGAAGGTATGGTTCATTTGGTTGGAGTGTCATCCTATACACCAAAAAATATGTGGGATCAATTGCTGGTTAGGACACATGCCTATGTTGCAGGTTCCATCCTTGGTTGTGGCACATATGGGAGGCAATCTCTCTGTCTCTCTCTGTTTCTCTCTCTCTCAAAAGTCAATACACATATCTTCAGGTAAGGATTAAAAAAAAGAAGGTGGTCTCAAACTCAATACCAATGGAGGTAATACCAATGGAGGTAATGGTATTGGTACCATTGGTACCAATGGTACCAATACCAAAGTGAACTGGTTAAGCAGGGATGGTAGTGATTCAAATAGCAAATGAATTTTTAAGGGTTCTGCAGCTCATCTCTAGCTGAGGGCTGCCATGTAGGGGTCAGGGCCAAGTGTGACCAAATCATCCAGTTGCCAGTAAAGCTGAAACTTATGTAAAGTGATTCTATTTTTAAAAACTATTATTTGGCCCAAAGAATATACATCTGGATCAGAGTTTAGTCCAAGGACTGTCATTTTATAACCCCTGCTTCGAACCCCAAGAGTACCTCAAGTGTAATAATTTAGCATTAAGTTTCTCTGATTTTGGCTAGTGACCTCTTGATACTCAAAGGCTATGGGTGGTAGTTGTAGATGTGTATAACTGACTAATAAAAAATTAGGAAGCAAATTCATTGTTGCTTCATGAAAATTTCTTTCAGATAAAATCTTTCAAAGCATGAGGTTACAGAGGTGTGTAGACGGTGAAGGGCATCCCAGCTCGGTGGCGAGGCAGTTGAAGGTCACTGAGCCAGGTCATCCAGCACTTCTGCAGCTTCTGACGGAGTTTCTCTTTAATAAATACTTGGGGGGTTTCTCTTTAATAAATATTTGGGGAGTTTCCCTTTAATAAATATCTGGTGCATGACTGGACGGATGGGTGGATGAATCACAGATGGGACATGGGTGGACAAAGAGG
>PVKM010031048.1:0-16990 GCA_004027735.1 Carollia perspicillata | reverse complement strand
TCTAAAGCCTGCCACTCCAATAGAAGTCAGGGTCCTCTGTGTCACATATTTTGACACAGAAACATACAGTCTTGGCTGTCTTCTAGTTGAATGAACTCGGGAACTAGATGTTAACTTCCAAACATTTCCCCCAGTGGAATCCTTACGGTCTGATTGAAATCTGTGCCAGGTCTCATAAGTGAACTGGATGAAAGCGGACCTCTGGTTTTCGGGGGCCAGGGTTTGGGGCAGACTCTACCTCCTTAGTTGCTCTCTGCACCACCATAGGGTCTGGGGTCTGGCTGGGGTCAGGAAAGCCCAGAGGGTTTGGCTCTGGAGTTGTTTCAGATCTAACATTCTAGAAATTGGGCTGTCTTGCCTTACTCTCCTCTCAGTGTTGTGCCTGAGTTTAGACTCTCCAGGGACTCTATGAAAGCTGTGGCGCAGACACACTATCTTCCATTCGTGTCCTTGCACACAGTAGGAACACCAAGGCAGATGTGTGCACAGTTGGGTTTCAGTCTCTATTCCCGCTAAACTCAAGTGCTTGCAGCGCGTTGTCTGGGGAAGCTGGCCACTCCCCACCAATCCAGATGTGATGTCCACTCTGAATTCCGGTGGAGTTGGCTGGGAGTCTAGTCATTTCTCCTCTCGCAGTCAGTAAAAGAGGATGCTGCCCAATAGGGTGAAATGAGAAGGAAATCCTCATTTTGGAGGTCCCCTCCTGTAGAATTGTCTTTTCAAATCTTTTTCATTCAGGCAACATTTTTCTTACTTACTGTATCAGGGATTCAATTCATTGTCAAGATTCTATTGAAACCGTTTGGCTCTGGCTCTGCATTAAATGCTGGGGTATGAGTAAGCTTAAACTATGATCCTATTTTACTAGGACTGCTCAATGTGGGTGGTGACAGTAGGCACCTGGGGGCAGATGACAGGGTGATAAGATGTAGTGACAGGTAGTCAGAAAAGAGGCAAGTGTAGAGTAACTTGCAAGACTTTATTCTGAAAGGGCCAGGGCACCAGGCTGAAAAGATAAGGAATGAGGGAAAGAACATTCTAGGCAGGGGGAAAAGCATGAGTGAACACTTGCAGGCTTTGCGATGCTATTTTCTGAAGGTTGAGTGGTAGTCTGGGGTAGTTGGAATATCAGGCTTAATGGGGAAACTCACTCGAGGTGAGACTAGCCAGAGTTTGGGTCCCAAGTGAGAAAAGCCATGTAAGCTACAGGACAGAGAGTTGGTTGCCAGAAGGAGAAAATTTATGGTCATTACTCAGTTTGGGGAAAACCCCCTGATGGTATTTTAGAGGCTGTGCATTGTCCTCAGGAGTAATGATGGAAGCCCAGACTGAGATGAGATGATCTCATTTAAAGTGAGCAAGGAAGGAGATGGGTACCAGAGATATCTCGTAGTAGAATTAATCAGCCCGTCAATGGGTACGAGGGCCGAGAAAGAGAAATTAAGGAAGAAGCCAAATGTCTGTTTTGAGAAACTGGGCGGAGAAAGGAACTTGCTTTTGAGACTGGAGGTGGGGGGAGAAAGAGCACCTTGGGTGTGGGAGGTGGAGAGAAGGTCGTAGCTGCGTGGAGTCTGAGGGGTCTATGGGACCTTCCAGAGGGATGCTTGGTGGGTGGTCTAGGGCTCAGAGGAGAGGCCTGGTGAAGTTTCGGACCCTTGGTCTAGGGGTGACCATTGACTGCCTAGGCATGAGCAAATGATGAGGGACCCCATGAAGGGTAGGGAGAGAAATACCAACATTTAAGAAGCAATGGGAAAGGGAGATAAGAAGAAATGCAGAAGGAGAGCTGGAGGAAGGCCTGCCTTCCTTTAAAAGCCCACTGGGAAGAAAGTCTGCAATTCCTACAGCAGGCGCCTCTGTTTGGGGCTTTTCCCACAAAGGTCCTGGCTGGGTGGAGTGCGGTCATGACTCATGACACAGCAGAGCCAGGTGGTCCTACAGAATTGGTCGTCTTCCAGGCTTCTCTAACTTCCCTTGGAGGGGGGGTGACCCGCTGGGCCCAAAGCACCGAAACTAATCGAGAGAGCTGTTTAACTTAAACATATCACCCCGGCTGTGCTGGCTGGGCCCCAGGTGTCACGTTGACAAGCCGCTGGCCCGTTAAAGATGCAGCTAGCCTGATGAGGCAGAGTTCTGAGGAGCTGCTATTAACAGCATTTAATAGCAGGAGTGTAGTTAATGGTTAGCAAATGTTTTACGAACAGGTTCCCTCATGCTCTGGGAAGGAGTATTCGATTATTCAGAATGGATTTGCTTTCCCCTGTTAAGCTCCGGAGTGTATAATCAGCTCCATTCTTCCACCAAGGGCTTCCTCTCTGGTAGGAGTGGGATCTGTTTGACATTGGTCCTACTTAGGGTCACTAAGAGGCTCTGGATGGTCAGCCTGTGCGAATTGTTGGCAAAGCAGTGGCCTGAGAGACTGGTTCATGGTGGGTGGAGAAAGGCATTCTGGAAAAGCTATGTGGTCATAATAGACTGGTAGAAATTCCAACCCAGAAATTCTTGGTTTTCTTCCAAGACTGGCAGAAAACCCCCTGCCTTTGGAGCTCCTTAGGGGCCCTTGGCTGGGACACTGTTGTCCTTGTCACTCTTGGGCGAATCGTTTAACCTTTCTGCTTCTGCTCTTTTCATCTGTGAAGTGCAGCCAGTAACACCTCTCTTCGTCTCCGGAGTACTGGAGGAATCAGTGATGCGGAAGCATTTCAAGGTTGGGGACGGGAAAGGGTCTGGGACAGTGTCCACACTAAGCACACTCTTCTTGAGGAGACTCGGGAAGTCCTGTTAAGGGGAAGGGAAATACAAGGGCATTACCAATAAATCGTACATTCAATTCAATTTCTGATAGTTATTTGTTCAGGACAAGTCACGTTTTAGGACAGGTGCATGAGGTATTGATCTGTTTGTGTTCAAAATGGAAGTGGGCTGTGGTTTTTGTTTTTAATTCAAAGAAACCCTAACACTGTTTTGCTTTGTTTTGTTTTTCTTCATTAATGCTGGACAGGCAAGGAGGAGGGCAAGGCCCCCAGCCTGGCTTCCCCTTTTAAAGCACAGGTGAAGAAAATGTTGTCTCTTGGGAAATAAGGATGTTAGAATGACATTCCAGCTCTCTAACTTTTACTTAAGTGAAAGGTGTTTCTTGTATTTCTCTTTTTCCCCCAAACTAATTCTCTAGATGACACAATTGGACACGCATACTCGATGACCAATGGACTGTCTCTTCGACGCCAGTCCTGCCTCTCAGAGGCAAGGCCTGTCTTTCCAGCCCAAAGACCACGGGAGCATGAGGGTTTCATTGAGTCATTTACATCTGCTTTCTTGGGTCTTTCTACTGGGTTGGAATTTGAGATGTTGTTTATATGATTGGTGAAGTAGGCCTGGTTCTGGTACTTAACAGATATATATGACTCTGGATAAGTCTCTCAGTATCTCTGAACTTTGTCTCATCCAAAAACTAAGTAGTGTAATAAGGCCCAGTTTCATAATATCGTGAAGATCAAGTGGGATGTTCTTTTGAAAGCTCTGTGCGCCTGTCAGGTGTGGTGATTTACTGCCCAAGAAGAAAAGAAGCAGACGAAGAGGAAATCTAGAGGGTGTTGTCCCCTTAAGCCAGATGGCTCCCCAGGGCCAGCCTGGCCTGCTTACTCCTCCGGGAAACGGCCCCAAGCTGCTGAGTGCCCCTACAGGACAAGAGGCCTCTGAGTGCCTTGTGCTAGCTGAAGACCTCCCCTAGAGTAATTCTGGCCATTCTGGACAAGGGACCTGCTAGGGTTGTTGACCAAGACCAAGGCACAGAACAACCTGTCTGTGGAGTTCATCACCAGCTCCAAAACAAAAGGAGACTTGGCGAGAGCTCCCAGAAGGTAGGACCTCACTAATCCCTGTATGCACCCTGAGCACTGAACCCTCACAGCCCCTGGTGGCCAGAGAGGAGCCCTGGCTCCCCTTCCACGGATGAGGAGGTTCTGATCAGCGGGATCACCTTGCTCAAGGTCACATGGCTAGGGAGCAGTTATATTGGTAGGACTCTGGCAAGAAATGGCTGGCACACAGAGAGTGTGGCTGAGGAGACCTTAATGAAGAGAGGTTATAAAGGTCTGTGGGCAGTGGGGAAGGAGCCAGCAAGGCAGAGAGAGCCCCTCAGGGGCTAGCGAAAGCAGGAAGCCATTACCCCCAGGCTTAGAGGGGCAGGGGAGGGATGGTGTTGCTGGAGTAGGGAGCCACCTTGGAGCCCTGGCAGAGCACGGCTTGGTGTGGTCAGCTCCCAGGGCACAGAGTGGGATGGGAAAGGTCAGAGGCAGTGTATCTTGGGGGCAGATGGAGAATAATCAGGATGCAAACCCAAGTCTCTGACATCAAACTCAGGGGTTGTTACTACTTCGCTAAGCTGACCTGGAGTTACACCCAGGCTCCCACACACAGGGGTGTGTCATGTGATGCCCTAAGGCTCAGGGACAGGAAAGGGAAGCACCTGCTGACAGCTATTCCTGGTACCGCAAGAGGGCTGTTGCCTCTCCCTTGGTTCCAGAGCCAGGCCCAGGGCCTCAGCAGCCAAGCTGGGCTCCTAGTGGGGCCCTAGCTGTACACGTAAACGTGTAGCTGGTATAGGTGTTTAAAATTTTTTCATTTTTATCTTATTACTACCATGAAATAATAACAGTTACTAGCCTACTGCTAGATCTTGTTGTTGAAGATATTAATAAACATTATTATATCAAATTTAAAATAAAATAAAACTATTTGAATATAATTTGTTTTCTTTGTAATACTATGCATTTTGTTTTATGCATTTATAAATATTACTCTGAGAAGGGCTTCCCCATGGCTCATATGCACACAGAATGTTCAGGATCCCTGGACGGCCCGGTGTTGACCCCACGTACATTGGTGTAACCATAGGTGCTGGATTGTGCAGGTGACATGTCGGAGGTCTGGGTCACAGGGCCTGGCCAGGGGCTCCCCAAGGCCAAGGTCCCTGGTCTGAGCTCCAGGAGTGTCTCTGGTATGGTTCTGGCTCTTTCTGACTCTGGATTCAATGTCTTAAACACTGATTCTATCTGAGGATCATACCTCTGACTGGTGCTCTGGAAAACATCGTGGGGATGGGTCAGTCTGACCCCCTAAGGGGACAGGGGCAGACTGGAAAACCATCCCCTTCAATGTGGAGTTTCCCTGAGGTGTGATTCGTTCATCCCTGCCTACCTCAGAATCACCTGGGGAGCTCATTAAATTGGAGACTCCCAAGACCTCACCTCAGAAGCGACTGAATCAGAATTGGGGGGTGGGGGCAGGGCCTGGGAATCTGGGTTCCGTGAGCTTCTTGGGCGATTTGCAGGCATGCTGACATTTGAGACCCAGGACCACTGCTTTAGACTCTCAGTGCTCTGGGGCTCTTAATTCGACCTGAAGTTCAAAACTTTTTTGAATCATTTTTTTTTATTGCTCTTCTATTATGGTTGTCCAAATTTTTCCCCCTTTGCCTTCCTCCGCCCACCCCACCCTACCCCACCCCTCCGTTCCCAAAATCAATCCCCACCCTGTTGTCCATGTCCGTGGGTCATTCATACGTTCATACTTTGGTCCCTTCCCCTTCCTTCCACCATAATCTCCTCCCCCACCCCGATGGTCACTGTCAGTCTCTCCCATGTTTCCACGCCTGTGATTCTGTTTTGTTTGTTAGTGTATTTTGTTCATTAGATTCCTCTTGTAAGTGAGATCATATGGTATTTGTCTTTCACCACCTGGCTTATTTCACTTAATTTTAACTGAATTCTCAAAAAGACATCTAATGTCTAAACCAGGCTACATTTGGTTTGGATGAAAGCATGCGAGTTAGGGAACCCCTGGCAAAATTTTCACAGTGTACAAACAGGTCTCCTCTCGCTCTATCCAGCAGAACTAGAGGTCTTCTTGCCAGGCTAGGCTCTCCCCTCTGACTGGGCCACTGCTTGTAAGTGAAATAAAGCAGCCAGTCACTGTACTAGCAGGCTGCCTAGTCCCCCAATGCCCTGGAAGGCAGGTGACGTACCATATCCACTGGACAGCCCTTCAAGTGGCCCCTGTTAGCCACAGCCTGGCCAGTGGGGAGCCTGTCTGCTTTGCTGTGGACCTGCTCAAAGCCCCCATTGCACGGGAGGCCCCTCCCAGGACCCAGTGCGCTGCAGACGGGTGGCAGGTGCTCGGTGTCAGGGGCAGGCCAGGGCTCAGAGAGCAGATAATGGCATAATGGCCCCTTTGGCCTCCAGCAGCTGGAATCCCAGCTGACCTGGGACTGTTGTATTTTGACCCTGAAGCTTTGCCAGGCAGTTGATCAAGTGAAATGACAAGTCTGTGGTTTATCCAGCACCTTTAGTCCCAGCATTTAAAGCACTATTCAAAGGTCAGCTTCCAAGGGGTAAGTGCCCATGTCATTTATGCGTTTAAAATATTAGAATAATGAAAAGCAGTGTGTTAGCGCCTTGCTAATGGGTGTACCCTTTCCAAATTTTCATTAGCCTTTCTGAAGATTGCTAGTGTTATGTGGATGATCTATTTGATAGCAGTGAGCCTGAAGATACTGTGTGTCTGTGCCGTGAATAATAATTTTTGCTTTTATTTAAATGACTCCGTTTCCAGAGCATGATTTCTTCTATGAGCAATATTTTCATGGCTGAGTGTCACCCTTTTTTGCTCCGATGGTATACAGCTTTTTTTACTGATGGCTCTGTGTGGCCTCTCAGCTCAGTCTTGCCACCCAGAAAATAGACAGGTGTCCCAGAAAATAAGAGAGGTATCCCCAGTCTCCCCTCCACCGTGAGATCGTCTAGTGCTTTTTATTTTGCTTCATGGTCTCTAATCTTGAAAGATGTTATTCACTAAACAAATGGCTCTAATGTTAAAATGTTTCGTTTTCCCACTTTTAATATCCAAAATATACTTACTAATAAAGAGCGTCTGATTAGCACGGGGGCCAGTAATACTGAGTTCATACCATTCTAGTCAAAGGCAAAGAAATATGACATTTTATTTCTCCTGTGGGGCTTTATCAAGGGTAAGCAAACAGATAAAGACTGTTAGGCTTTGGAATATATTAGAATAGCTTGCAGTGCCTTGTTATTACATTCAAGGGCCCCTGGAGCTCGGGAACCAGTGGGTTGTTATTCTTTCCATTCATTTAATTGTTCATTCATCTGTGCAGTAAACATCAGTGGAGTGGGCACTGCGCTGGGCGCTGGGGGTGCAGCATCGCACGAGACAGACAAGAATCTGTTCTAGGCGGAGGATGGTTTAACAAATCGGGAGAGGTCAGGCAGAGATAAATGTTGTAACAACAGCAAAACAGGAGGATAGGAGGGAGGGCAACAGGGCCACCTCAGATCAGACAGTTGGGGGAAGGCTCTCAGAGGAAGGGACATTTCAGGAGAGACCACAAGGACAAGAAGGAGCCAGCCACGCCAAGATCATCCCTGATGACATTGACATAATGGCCAGAGTAAGTTTGCACATATGCAAATATGACTTCCGTCTTAAACTATATTTTAAAAAAAAATCAGCACAGCCATTAAGTTGACAGCTCACTGCAGGGGATTGAAGGATTTGTCACACTTCCTGGCAGTGGCCAGTATACTTGTCTCTCTCTCTCTCTAAATAATGTGTGATCTCCTTGGAGGCAGGGATGCTGACTTGCTTCTCCCGTATCCATAGAGCTTGAAGCAGTGCCTGGCTCAGGGGAGGCCTGCAGTAAGTTCAGCGGGTAGATGGATGAATGAAGGAGCGAATGATGTCCATTGTCACTCTCCTCAGGCTTTGCAGGGCTACAGGTTGGTGGGGTTCTTGCCAAGTATTGACAGGGCTCAAAAGTGGGCAAGAACTGATAAGAGGGGTCTTTCCAGCCTTGATCTGATCTGCAAGCCCCTCAAACACTATGGCCTGAAGACTGCAAGAGAAGGAAAAGTTTAGTCCTTAGTAAAATATGGCTCTTTGCTATGCCTCTTGTTAAGAAAGCACAGATGCCAGGACAGCCAAGAAGCCAGTCCACTCGGAAGCATAGAGTTTTGGGATTCAGGCTACCAGTTGGAACAGGTGCCTCAGGGGAAGCCATGGGTTTCTGGTGGGAGCCTGCTCAGGGACTCCACCTGGCTAAGTTCCCACCCATGGCTCTCAGATATGGGGATTGGCCAAACAGCCCCGTGTGACAGCATGTAGGGAAAGGTGGGCTGAGAAGGTTCTCACTCACCTGGGTGGAGAGCTTGCCCAGCTGCAGGCGCTTTGTGGGTGAGTTTACACCGACTGCCACTGCAGGGGTTGGGGCTGCAGTCGTCTTTAGTCACAGATCCACCAGGGAGGGTGGTGGTGAAGTAGCTGACAGTCCTGATTATCTTCCCATTATGCTGGGGCTTAGGCCCTGGATCTGAGGACAAGCAAAGGGCCTGATATCATCAGGCAGGTCCTCAGGTCTCGGAGTGGTACCAGGCAGAACACAGCACAGGCAGGTGGTACGAGTGGCATGCAAGACTAGGGGCTGGGGCCAGGTGAGGGCTGGGGCCAGGTGAGGTCTGGGGCCAGGTAAGGGCTGTCTGGGAGCAGTGGGGCTTGCCTTCGGTGTGTGTCTGGAGCTCGTTAAACCCCTCTTGCTTGCCTCAGGTTGGGGTTGGGCCTGAGCTGAGTGAGTGGGCTCTGCTGTGAGGAGCAGGAATGGAACGCCCAGACAGAGGCTGGTGACCAAACAGGTCCTGATGCTGCAGCGCTCACAGATCTCTGCCATTGGCGGTAGGGATGCCAGATAAGATACAGGGTGCCCAGTTATATTTGAATTTCAGAGAAACAAGGAAGAATTTTTAAATTATAAGCATGTTCCACTTCTTACATGAGAGGTATTTGTAGTTGATATGAAATTCAAATTTAATAGAGCATCCTGTCCTTTTAAAGATTTTATTTCTTTTTAGAGCAAGGGGAATGGAGGGATAAAGAGAGGGAGAGAAGCACCAATAGCAACCTGTTGCTTCTTGTGCGCCCCAAACTGGGGGGACCTGGTCCACAGCCCAGGCATGTGCCTTGACCGGGAATTGAACCGGTAACCTTCCACCTTGTGAGTTGATGCCCAATCCACTGAGCTTCACCAGTCAGGGTGGACGTCCTGTATTTTTATTGGCTAAGTCTGGCAGCCCTAATTTGAAGGCAAAAGTCAGAAGCTCCCAAAGAGGCCACTGATTTCTCAAGCGTTGGCTGCCTGGCTCATCCTCTGCAGTCGAGGCTGATGGGGCCGCTGTTCCCTTCCACCTCCCCCAGCAGGTGTTCTCCGGGTCGGCAGCTGAGCTGAAGGAAGGGGCCAGAGGGGCCGGAGCAGAGGCAGATGGCAGGGGTGTCTTGGGCGAATGGAGGAGGAATGCCCCGGTGTGTCCCAGGGGGCCAGGATTCCACGGAGAGCAGGCCGTTGCCCTCTGCTTCTCCTTCCTGAAGAGTGCCCCAAGTACAAATGCCCAACTTCCTACTTTGTTGTTTGACCTTGAGGATGTCCTCTACTGACACCTAGGATGTGGCCCGTAGGACGTCACCCGCTCAACTGTATGGGTCACCAATGTTTCTGTTGGGTCACGGAGTGGGGAACCCGAGGCTCGCAGGAGTACGGCGGGATGGGTGTCTCAGTGTATGGGGTGCTGGGGACGCCACCCAGCTCCGTAGACTCCTGGTCAGCTGAGAGCCCACAGGCCCTGGGCTGCTCCACCGATGCTGTTCTTGTCCTTGATGCTGAGAGAACTGCAGGGCCAAGGATAAGTTCGAAGGACTAGTCCCCTGTCCCGGTGAGGGGGTCTGTCACGTGCCGTTGGTAACTCAGCCCTTCGACAAGTGTATCTCCTTGGCAGGTGGCACATTTTTTTCTCTTCACCGAGGCAATTCTGTCGGCCCAGGGCACATGCGACTGTGGGGCGGGGGGTGGGCAGGGGGCGCTGAGCGATGTGCTGTTCTTTCATTTCTGAGTTGGACATGGAAGGCCGTCGGGGGAATGTCCACTAAGCTGCATCTGAAATGTTCGTCGCTTACTGTCACTTTTGAGTACCGGGAAAGACATCCTCCTACGACAATCAATATGAACTCTTTATTTCGGTGACTGAACGGCAGGGCTGTGGATGCACCGGTGACGGGGCGTCACAGCCTGTAAACCCACAGGGCGATGTCAGCGGGACAAGGAGCGGAGCAGGCGCCTCTGACCCTCTGCTCCGCTGGTATCCGTCTGGAAAGCAGAGCCAGCACGTGTATCTGTCTCATATCCACCTATCTGTCTGTCTATCTATCCAGATTAATTTTAAGGCCCTGATTCAAGAGACTGTGGTGACTGGCAAGCCCAAGATCTGCAGGGTTGGAAGTTCACACAAGAGCTTTCGCTGTGGCCTTGCGTCTGGAATCCATAGGGCAGGCCCGCAGGATGGCGGCCCCGGCAGGGTGTTCAGGTTTGAGTTGTGAGGAGAATTCCTTCTTCTGGAAACCTCACGATTTATCTTAAGACCTTTGACTGATTGGATGAGGCCCACCCCCATCGGCTTGGCCCAAAGTCTGTTGAGTTAAATGTCCATCTTTATTCAAAGTCCCAGGTCCAGTGGGCTGCACAGCCCCTCCTTGGGCCTGTGATGAGAACTACAAACAGACCCGGCCGGTAGAGGGACTCACACACCCCAGCCGAGGCTCCCAGCCGTGGGCTGCCCGGGGCCAGCCCAGAGTGTGCTGTGTGGTGTGAAGCATTCTACACAGTTCGTTTCTCTGTCTCTGTCCAGTAGAGTTTTCTGGCAACGAAGGCGGTTTCTCTGTAGCATCTTCCTGCCTGATTTCCTTTGTTTCCGTCTCCCTGCAAAGCCTTCCTCGCCCCCTTCCCCCTTTGCCCTTCTCCTTGGTTATAACCTGCCTGTGACCTGCAGGCTCTGTCCAGGGTGAGGCCCCACATGGAGCACACCCCTCTTGGTGCTTGGCTGCGCCCACACCCCACCACCCATAACCGGGAACCCTTCACCTCCAAAAGGGGTGCACGTTCACTTTTAAAAAGCGAACTTCTTAGTTTAGAAAAATTTTAGATTTACAGAAAAGTTGCAAAGAACACAGGGAGGTCCTGCCTACCCCTCACCCAGTTCCCTCCAATGTAATGGTATTACCTTACAGGGAACATTTGTCATAATTAGGAAACCAACATGGGTAACTACAGTACTACTAGCCCGACTCCAGACTCTGACTTTCACAGGTTTTTCTGCTCCAGGGGCCGGCCCCGGATGCCCCAGTGCATTTCAGGCTCCTCCATGTTTCAGGCAGGCTTGGTCTCTCGGCCACTTGCTCCTTCTCCTCACACCCCTCCTCAGTCTCCTGTCTCTGGTTCATGGTCACTGACTAGAAGCCCACCGCCATGTCTGTTGATCTCTATTCAGAGTCCTCAGAGCTGCTTTCGCATGTTGGGAGGAATGAAGCCTCCCTGGCCGCTTGGTAAATATTTTACAACATCTAATGGAATCAAGTTGTTTACTCTGCAGGAAATAGAAAGGCATTAGTTAAAGAAAGTAACAAGCTGGCCGGTTGCTGACTCTTCAGATGCAGAGAGGCCTGAGAGCCGGAATAATTTCCACTTAAGGAGTGTTACTGCTGGCAAACTAGAACACCCCAGGTGGGGTTGGCTTCTGCTGCTTCCCGGGGTGGGGCCCGGCCATGAGAGACCCTAGGGGCTGGCCCGGCAGTCAGGCTCCCTGCAGCCTCGGGTTCTTAGGGACCTTTCGGGCTTCTGCTCAGCTCTGCGCCATAATGCTCCCACCCCCAAACCTCATCCCCAATAGCTGCCCACGTGGCCTGTTCCTCCTCAGCTTGACTCTCCTGGCCTGTGCCCTATAGGGGTGTCCGTGTGGACCGCATCCTGAGCCTGTTGCGTCTGTGTCCATCATCAGGGCTCCTGGGTTGCAGGGTCTGGCTTCCTTGTCTAGAATGAGAAGGATGGTGCTCACCACGTGGCCCTGAGACTGTGAGCAGGGCCACTGGTGCCGCCAGAGTTGAGAGTCGAGGAACTCCCGCCACGCTGCCCACTGCGCTTGTCCCTGCTCCTGCCTTACCTCCCCCCATCTCTTGGTCCTACCTCTCCTTTTTCATACTTTGCTTCCCAAGAGTTTCATTTCACAGAAGAGTGAAATAAAAATGTTTATTATTTAAACCGACTCAGATAAAGGCTGTAGCAAATTGTTTTGATGCCATTTACAAGCTGTGCATTGTAGTCAAGTTTAATGTGAAGTCAGAAGGGATTCAGAGAGGGAGGTCTGAGCAGAATCTTGAATGAAGGGGAAATGGATTTTATAGACCCAAGGTTTGCGGGTTGGTCCCTTTCTGGCCTGCCACTCTAAGAAGACTACTGTCTGCCTTGGTCCTTCCTGCTTGCCCTGTGGCCTCCTCTCCCTCCTCTCAGCCTGTGCACCTTCCCCCGTCCCCTCACCCCTCATGTCTCACCCCACTCTGTGCCCTCACTCTTCCCCCCTTCTCACACACACACCACAGTTACGGGTTCTCCAGGACCCAGAACGTGAGCTGCCAGTGTGGATCCATGGTGCCTCGGCCCAGAAGCCACGCAGTCTGGCTGTCCCCCAGTGACCTGGAAGCCAAGCAGCGGAGCCATGTCAGCTCTGACTTGGAGCATTCAGGAGGCTTCTCTGAAACCTTGGCATTCCTGTGTCCCCCAGCTAAAAGGCACAGAGCCTGCAGGGCCCCAAGCCTGTGGCCCTGAATAGAAAACTAGAGACACCAGTATGGGTTTCCTGCCCCTACCCTCCCACCTCAGTGGGTAGCACATATATCCAGGAGCTCTCCTGAAGGTGGTGAGGTTATTCCTGACTCAGATCACACCACTCTGGGCCCAGGGCAGGTGCTTTCATGACCCCCAGGTCTGTGCTGTTTCTCTCAGAGAGCTGGAAGCTGACTCTTGGGTGTTTGGAGTCATCCCACATGCTCAGCAGCTTTGGATTAAAATGTTCTGAATCCACCTATTATGGACCCCAAGCTGGAGCCGACGCTTCCCAGAATAGGGCAGACACTGGCACTTAAAGCACGCCTGGAGATGAGGTGGATGGGCAGCCTCGGCCCTCACAGCACATCTCCAGCTGTGTCCTCTCACTGGTCACATCTGGCAAGGAGGATCCGTTACAGCTTTGTTTCCTTATGGCACACGGCTCATCTGCAGAACTGGTTAGCATGCAGACTCCGGGGCCTGCTTGCCGAGTTTGTGAGTCCGGGTGTCTGGGGTATGGCCCTGGAATCTGCATTTTGACCATGTTCTCCCAGTGAATCTACGTGCAGCCGGTTTTGGGAACCCTAGCTTGAGCCCAGCTTCTTCTAGGAAGGATCCCTTCGAGGTCACCAGCCCAGGCTCTCATGGATTTGGATATGATAGGGAGACTGGGGAGCACTTTGGGTCCCCCACCCCTGGCCCTTGCTTTCAGTTACGGAAAGGTAAGAGATCTTACCTCTAGTGTGCATGATTCTCAGCATCCAGAGTCCTTGGGAAGAGCCAATTTCGAATCTATCCAGAGCCCTGCGAGTGGCTACAAATGGAATCTGGGCCACTGGGAATGACACCCTGCCTTACAGTAATGTGGGAAGGTCAGGAGCAGCACAGGGAGATGGGGGCTCTAGGGATGGATGACTTAGGATTTCCCCTGCAAGATAACCTCCTTCCCCAGGAAATGATGCCACAAAAATGCCTGTAAAACATCCCACATGCTGACTTCATGTCAGATGTTCCACTGGCCCTCCCTTCTTGGCTTGCCAGCTGTGATTGGGGATGGCAGGTAAGGCAAGGCTGCAAGGTAGGCCTCCCCTCTGCTCCTCTCAGCAGCCCAGGGCCTGCCGCTCAGCCTCCTGGACCGGCCAGGCCCTGCTGTTTTCTCTTGGAGAAGGAGTCATCTTCAGAGATGCCCATGGCTGGCATTGTGTCCCTTGTGTTCCGTGGGGTTCTGACAGCGACAGTGATCTATGCTGTGAGGTTACCCCCTCACAGGGAAGCAGAAGACCTGAATGGAGTTTATTTCCAGCCACAACACTTCCTGGCCTCCCAGCCCAGGCAAGAGGCTGGGCTTCCCTGAGGCTTAGTTTCTCCATTTGAAAAAGGGGATTTTGATTTCTTGCCTTCCTTCTGGAAACATTTCAAAGACCCAATGAGCTGAGAGATAGACAGAATCTTGAAAACTCGAAAGCAAGATCTGTGAACTTGAAATGGGTGACATAAATGAGTGACCCGGGCAGTGAGGAACGGTTGGGAGCGGTGGAGAACTGGACGACAAAATCAGATTCGCTTAGAAAAAAAAATACTGCAGCCTCCGAACAACTCCTATCTAAGGGCTAAATTTGGCTTCTGGCCAACAGCTAACCTCCACTGTAAAGTGCCGTTCAGAAGCAGGTGTCATCAGTTTCCATGCCACATTCATAAACTGATACAGCAACACTCCGAACAAGGCCCTGCCGAGGACTTTATGCCCGGACGTGTCTGCACACAGAGGCTCTGTGGGCACAGGCTCCAGAGTCAGGCTGGTCTAACCTGGTCTCCGCTTGGGCTTGGTATTTCAACTTCCTCTGCTCTCATTTTTGTAATGTGTAAAATGTGACAATACTAGCACCTCCCTCATTGGAATCCCGTGAGGATGAATTGAGATAAGCCATGAAAAGTTTAGCCCGATGACTGCTCCTAACATAGCTTTCTTAATGAAAGTTCATTGTTATGTTTTCATTGTGTCATTGTTATTCCCTGCTTTGTTGCACAAAGGATTGGAGGGATGCGAGCAGCAACAGCAACATGACGATAATGCAGAATAAAAGAGGGAGGTGGGAAAGAGTAAGAACGTGAGAGCAGACAAAGAGGACCACAGAGGTCTCATCTGGTGTCTGTTGGGAAGTTTCACACTTTACTCAGCTCCCTGGTGACTATAGGGGACAGGGAGAAATGGTCAGTTAAAGCTTCTTGTCGAAAAGGAGGAGGGATTGTGGAAGTTCCTCCTGGATTTGTGCTTGTATCTGTTCAAGAAAAGAAGTAGAAAAGACTTTCATTCTTGGGTAACCAGCTATGAATGTCCCTGGATAACTCAGGTGGTTGGAGTTTGGAAACCAGTGTTTTCTCATAGGCATGTCTGAGCTCAGTTTGGCACCCTGGTGGTGGTTAAACCTCATCCAGTTCCCTGGATTCTGAGACGCTGAATGGCCCCCTCATGGCTAGGGCTTCAGAGTTCAAGGTTTGGGCGGTGTTTTAATCTTTCTGAATGTGCCAAGATAGATCATGGATGCTACTAGACGTTTCAGTAGTCCCGTCCTTGCTTGTACCTTGTTCCTGAGCTACCTGGCCGTTCTTCTCTTCCCAGCATGCAGAAGGCTCCTGACACTTGCCTCCCTACCTCCCACCAGAAAGCCTTTTTAGAAGGTTTTCTAGATGGTGATTTCTTGTGAGCATATTGGTTTGAACTTCCAATGCCTTTGGTGGATCTGATGCCCCATTCTTCTGACCAGCCGAATGCACTTGGGATGGAGTGCAGCCAGTGTGTACTTTCTAGAAGAACCCTGTCTTGGTTTGTGCACTGTTAATATGTAGTATCAAAGTACATGTTTCTGGAGTGCAGAGACCACACGTCTGTCTATCTGCTCGGAATTGCATGCTAGGCACTGAAGGGCAATTATTAAATCAATGGCCTGATGAAGACGGTGGTATTGTCATTAAATGATAATGCCTGGGAATGCAAAAGAGGACAATGTTACTTGATTTGAATGTAAACCTTAGGTTTGGGGGGGGTGGAAAGAAGCTCTCTGAAAAATGTTTATTTGAGGAGAGCAGAGCATTGCATTTGCAAGCACCACACCATTCCAGGATGAAAAGAGCGTGCGTTGTTGGACTGCGGAGCCCTTCCAAATATTTCTGGGAACTCTGATGTGTCAGGACACAAGGCTTCTCTTTTCCCAATAATGTGTGGCTTCAAAGGGTTTACTAATGGGAACATGAAGAAATAATTACATGAAAAAAATTGATCTTTGAATGATTTAATGGTCTTCAAAATGATTAGGTGGTCTTATAATAAGTTGCTATATTGTTGT
This sequence comes from Carollia perspicillata, assembly GCA_004027735.1. Classification (NCBI taxonomy): domain Eukaryota; kingdom Metazoa; phylum Chordata; class Mammalia; order Chiroptera; family Phyllostomidae; genus Carollia; species Carollia perspicillata. The sequence goes on along the minus strand of PVKM010031048.1, from coordinate 931 downwards.
AGAGGACAGTACATGAACTTGGGAACCAGGAAACTTGACAGCATTCACCGAGGGTGGGTTCTTCTGGTTCTGCTTTCCAAGATGCAGAGAGGCACCCTATGGCCCAGCAGGCCCATTCCCTGGCCATCCCCAACCCCCACCCACCCCACCATAGATCTCATCCCTGTTGCATCTACGATCCCATGTCCCTTTGCTTAGACATCTGATGTCATATTGTATAATAATTCCAAAGATTCATACTGGTTCATCTCTATGGACAGTGGGGAGGGACCACGCTGTGTGATGTCTTATTAATCTTTCTATGCACAGGACCTAACAGGAAGTAGGCCCTCAAAATGTATTTGTTGAAGGAATTGAGTAATTTTGAAAAAGCACTAAAAAATAAAGAGTCATTGGGTCCATCCCTTTCTGGTAAGGTGGAGTATCCCAGAGGGTTTTAATACCTCATCTGGAATTCTGCAGCCAGACTTGTGGACCCTGCTGGGACTGGGTCCTTTGCCTTCTGTCTCCGAGTGCAGCATTTTCGGCTGGAGTGCTGAGCTGTGGGCTTTTCTGCCACTTGCTTCTGTACACCATTTTTTCTTCTTCACTTATTCATTCATTGACTCATTCTTACATTATTTATCAAGCAGCTATAATGGGCTAGGTATAGGTATAAAGTAAAACAGATAAAACTAATGGGCTTTTATTTTAGCAGGGAAAGATAGCCAATAAATAATAAGCATAATCCATAGGGAAGGTAGGTATAGTATGTTCAAAGGACATCAGTGCTGTGTAAAAAACAAACAAACAACAAGAGAGCAAGGGGAGGACTGGAAATATTGAGGAGGGGCAGGCAGTAGGTTGCAGCATCTCATGGGGTGAGAGTGAGAAAGTGAGGCTGAGCCAAGGTTTGAAGGAAGTGGAGGATTTAGTCTTGCAGATATCTGGG
>PVKM010031047.1:0-16965 GCA_004027735.1 Carollia perspicillata | reverse complement strand
CCACCTGTGACTTACTGGATTCTTCTGTTATTCACTCCCTCAATTATTGTCTGTATATCAGCTGCCCATAATCAGGATTAAAGGACCATCTAGTTAACTATTAAAAACATTGTTAAGACCCAATGGCTGCTACATTTGTCCACATCAGTTCTTGTGTTTTCAGTAATCCAAACAAAGTGGCATCACTGTCTATACATCCTCCAAAACCTATGGGCAACCAGCAAAGCCTTGGTTGACACCAGTTCACAACTTTCGTGAAGGAAAGAACCGTAACAACAGCAGTAGTGGTAGCAGCAATCATGAGATGTGTGTAGTGTTTTGTGGTTTTCACAGAGCCCTTTTACCTAAATTATCTAGCTTGAATTTCACAGGTAGAAGTATAATGTATATGTATGTTGGTAACCATTTCTGCTTTCTAGCTAGCCCCTTTTTCCTATTTGTAAGTTTTTGGCCTGAAAAATGGGGAAATGTGTTTGTCCCCTTTGAACTGTCACAGTGCTTTCTTTTACAGACAAATTTAGTTCTTTTGTGAGATTTTAGGTTATACTTACACGGATTCTTAACACCAAACTGATTGTTGGAGATGAAAAGCAAAGCTGAGACTTAGTATCTGACATTTTGGGGTGGGACTGTCCTTTAAAAGCTTCCTATTGATTTTTTTAGTCAATAAAAATACAGTGCCATGCTACCTTTTTTTAGTCCATTCACTCTTAAAATATATTCCAATTAATAACAGCCTTTTTTGCTATTTTTGTATTTTAATTTTTTAAAATTTTGTTTTTCTACATTTACACAATGGAATTCAATGCAGCAGAAAGAAAGAAGGCGCTCCTACCCTATCTGACAGCATGGATGGAACTGGAAAGCATTATGCTAAGTGAAATAAGCCACGCGGTGAAAGACAAATACCATATGATTTCACCTTTAACAGGAACATAATCAACAAAACAAACAAACAACTGAAATATAATCAAAGACACTGAAATAGAGAACAGGCTGACAGTGACCAGAGGGGAGAGGGGAGGGAATTTCAGGGGACAAGGGGAAGGGTCTACAGGAACAAGTATAAAGGACACATGGACAAAAACTAGGGGGGATGGAAATGGGAGGGAGGGGGGAGCACTGCAGGGGATGGGCTGGCAATGGCATGGAAGTAAAAGACAGAAAACTGTACTTGAACAACAATTAAAATAAATTTAAAAAATTTATTTTTCATTTACAGTTGACATTCAATATTATTTTATATGTTTCAGGTGTATAGCATACTGGGTAGACAGTTGTCTGCAAAGTGATCCCTCTGGTAATTCAAGTATCAACCTGGCACTATACACAGTTATTTCTGTATTATTAACTGTGTCCCCTATGCTGTACTTTACATCCCCACAACTATTTTGTATCAAAAATATGGAATGCTTCATGAATTTGCATGTCATCCTTGCCACAGGGGCATGCTAATCTCTGTATCATTCCAATTTTAGTACATTTGCCGCAGAAGCGAGTGCATAACAGCGTTCTTTATGCACATTACTTGTGTAGATATCAGTGTTCTAGACCTAAACTGTATAGTATAGTAGCTATTAGCCACAGATGGCTACTCAAATCTAAATTTTAATTATTTGAAATAAAATAAAAATTTCAGTTAGCCATAATAGCCTCATTTTAAGTGCTCAACAGGCATGGTAGCCACTAGCTATATTAGTACTGGATAACACTTCTACAAAATCTAACTTTTACTTAGTTTTGGGGGGAAGGCTATCAAATAATTGTGCGATTGTTTATGAATTTAACTGCAAGATGTATGTTTCTAAATACATTTATGAAGCCTGTCTAGATGATGTAAAATACGTATTTTTAAGTATGCTTTTTAGAAATAAACTTTTATATAATTATTTTTAAAAGATTTTATTTATTTATTTTTAGAGAATGGGGAAGGGAGGCAGAAAGAGAGGGAAACATTGATGTGTGGCTGCCTCTTCTGCACCCCCTAGTGGGGATTCGGCCTGCAAACCCAAGCATGTGCCCTGACTGGGAATCCAACCAGCGACCCCTTAGTTCACAGGCCGGCGCTCAATCCACTGAGCCACACCAGCCAGGGCTAAACTTTTAATTTTTGTAGCACTTACTAAGTAACAAGTCTTACAGGTAAACAGCAGTGGCCATTGAAGTAGAAACTCGTGTAATAATAAAAATGTCCAATTTTTTCTTTCTGTGGGGACGTGCTCAAGTACAACAGAAGAAGTGGAATGTGATTCTGCACTACCTAGAAAATGCATCGCTGTCATATACAGAAAAATAACCGACTAACAATAATCTTAAGATGATTCACATAGTTGAGATTCCATGATACAGAAATTTAGGTCAATTGTACTCTCATTGGATTAAATATTAGAGAGTTTAGCTTGAAAGAGCATCTGGCAATTGGAGAATCTCTCAAGTGTAAAGCTGATATTAAAAATTGATATCACGTGTTAGGATCTTAAGTGTTACAAGTTAATTCAGTAAGATGTCGAGTATACCCCATTTGCCCTTTTTTCTTTTTACTTACATATCTAAGTTGTGCAGGACTAAAGGAAAAGATCCAGACTAACATCCCAGAACTATATTTTTGCCATGGGTGATTTAGGGAAGTTCAGGTTTAAAGCTGCATTCAGATGAACCGGGATCGACATTTCATTGATCCTTGCCTGAATAGGAGTGGTCTCCCGAGTGGCTGGATATAATAATCAAGAGGCCCGTTAGCGGAAGATGACCAACACTATGCCACAGTCAAGGCTGGAATTGGGTAGGTCTTGTTCAAGGGTTTTACAGAACAAGAGACATTTGGATACACTGAGTTCCAGACAGATGGAGATGATTGTATGAATATGGAAGGCGTGATCACCTTTTAAAAACAAGGACAAAACCCTATGACACACTGGTAGTTGTTATGTTAGTGGATTCTGTGCGATCAGATGTGTGTTCAGTGCCTTTTTCACTTTTAAAAGCCGTCACTTTCTTGCAAAGTCAGACAGTATTAGAACCTCAAAAGACAGCTGTTTTTTTAAAGGCCTTTCCACTAGTTGGGGTGATGTGTAATGTTCACATAGAAAGCAAATATTCCCCCTTTTATGTCTGTATTCATTTCAGATACATATTTTTTTTTGCCTAAGTAGCAGTTTGTTATGAGCATGAGTATAGAAGAGAGGTTTTTATTCATACATATTTAAAGAACATCAGTAATAAAAACATTTCCCTAGCTATGACAAAGAACAGCCTTTGTTTAAGGGTTAGGTATGTCTAAGGAAGTGACTCTTGTTAAGAACTGAGGAATAAAATATAGTTCATCTTATCTTGTGTAAGGAAAATTGTCCTAACTTGCATGCTGCTGAGTGCCTAATTTACATTTAAAGCTGAAGTAATGAAGCCTTTATTTTTTGCCAGAAGCTCCCATTTCTCTCCCAAATATATTCTCTATCAGACAAAAAAAAAAAACACTCCTCATTATTTTGCATGGTAATGCGTCTTTGCTGATGCAGAAAAGCAACATAATTCAGGATGAAGGATTAATTTAAACTTTCTTACACACTCTTTTGCAGATAAAATTATTTCTAGAGATTAAGAGGTGGGTTTGCAGGGCTCACCAAAAAGAATAGCTTCATCCCGGTGAATTGCAAAGGAAGGGTATTGTCCGTTACTCACCAGGAGGAAGAGGTCCCTGAACACTGTCATGGATGTAGACTTTTAAGTCTGAGGACTTTAGACTTCATGGAAACTAGTCACAGGGGATCCACAGTTGACAGTGGATCTATGGAAGCTTTTAGGAATAAACAACATTTATATTCAGTTAAATAAATCTCCTGAATATAATACAAATGACCCTTTCACTTACATTGTTTTATTTAGTAATAAGGGATACCAATTGTTCATGTTCATGTACTCACCCTCGTTCAGTAGAAATTTTGCTTCGTTGCAGGTAATGAGCATATGTTTTGAGGCATTGCCTCTCCCCGCCCACAGCTGTTTTTACATCTAGCTGTTCATTGCCTTTCTGATTTGTAGCCTCAGAAACTGTTGATGCCCATCTCCCTGGGGCTCCCCACCACCTACTCCCACTCCCACTCCCGGCTGACTCTTAGATGCGATTTTCGGTGTACAGTTGTGAGCCCCAAGCGTGCTTGCACTTACCTTCTTTTCTTTTTCCTATGGCTCCATTCTAAAAATTTTTGTTCCTGTTCTGCCATTAGCTTTTACCTTTCTTTCCTTTTCCCAACCGTAGCTCCATCTTTCTCTAATTATCCCCAACAGGGCTGAATCATAGTTCATGCAATTTGCACACACTGAAACTGAATGAAATTTTTGAAGATGCCCCCAAAATACACAGAAGTAAGTTTGAGAATCTGCAAGCTCAATTTAATGAGATTAGCTATGGGACATCAGCATAGTATCCTGCGAGTGCACGTGAATATGTGTGCTCTCAAATATTCTGTGTGCTTCTGCACGTATACACCAGAACCTGAGAACTTGCAACTGTGAAAGGTACTCAAGAACTTTGAAAGCTTCCGACACAGTTGATGTTTGAGCACAAGCAGTCAATGTGCTTGCTGTCAATTAGTGGCATAATCAGCCATGGATTGAATTTCACTTCGGATTTGTGAACAAATGGACTTATTTACAGCTTTTTGGAGCCTAATTGGTCCTGAAGTCAAAAAGGTCCCCTGCTATTCCAGCACAGGAGTTTCAGATCATAGATAGCAGTTACCTGGTAGTTCCTAAAGCCAGATCTGTGCCACCAGTCTCCATTCTTGGGGCCGAGGGGGTGTCCCAGATGGGGTGAGGGTGCCTTTGACCCTCCCAGCCCTGTCTAGCTGGCAGACATCAGACTTGGGAGGAAGCAAAAACAGTCTCTTACTGGAAAGATGCTGAAACTTCTGTTTTGTGAGCAACTGCATTTCCCGTTAAGCCCTGGGTGGCTGTGTTGTATTTTAAATGTATGTGTGGGCTTTAGTTTGGGTTTTTATCTTTTAGGAAAGATTATGTGCAATGACAGTGTGCCGTGTTTTTTAAGATGTAAAAACATTAGGATGTTCTGATTTCCATGTTGTTTCGAGTTCTTATCCCATGGAAGAACATCTAGAAAGACAGTTGAGAAATTTGGAATTATTTCCCCCTAATTTGGTATTCCCTATGGTGGGAATTTGAAGAGTTTTTCTTGTCATCATCAATATATATCACAGTGAATATTTTTTGACTACTTCCTCAATAAGGAGTAGTTGGGTCTTTGTACTGGTTTTGGGGGGTACTTGGGTGAGATATATGAAATAGATTCAGATATCGAGGCACTCATAACAGAAAATATCAAAGCTACCGCCACAGTTCATCAGAAATCAGGAGAAAAAGTTATCAGCCTGAATGAGCTGAAGTTCGAAGTGAGACCGTGGTCATTATTCATTACCTCTTTTCTTTCAAACGGTAAAATTCTTGGGTTTCTGTGGACAAGGCTGCTTTTTAATGGTATGTTCTCCAAACAGCTGTTGAGCACCCCCCTCCCCAATACCACAGACCACATCTGTTCGCACTGTTGATTAGATAGAGGGTGGAGAAAGAAGAGAGGCTGTAGCATGTGTAATTACCAGTAATTAATTCTTGTTGCGCCTCCTCATTTCCTTCTATTCTAACTCCACCTACTCTTCTTCCTGTCTCTGTTGTAAATTCTGTTTCATGTTGGCTACTTGTGGAAAATAATCTTGATGGGTATACAGCTGTTTTCCTAAAATTTTACATTCACCTTACAGCGAAGCTTTTATTTTTCTTCTGGAGGCAAAAATCTCTTGATAAAGCAAGGCAAATAAGAAGAGACTAAAGTAAGTGAGCCTGTCTCTTGGGGCCAGCTTTAATGCTTCCTTATGTTCTGTTTCTATTGATACTGTTCCCAACTGTCAACAAATATTTATCAAATATATTCTCTCTTAAAGGAACTATTGCAGACTATTGCAAGGCATGGATAAGCGCGAGGGAAACAAATGTAAGATAGAGTCCTGGTCCTCAGCATTAATGTACAGTATAATACATATTCTCACAATGTGTATGTGGAAAACTAACGATATAAGTTCATATATTATAATTGTAACATAAATGATTGCCAAAGTTGGTGAGACTGCATAAGACAGAAGTAGTGTTCTATTCTTTTTCTTTCTCGTTGGGCTAAGGTGAGGCTAAAGAAAAATTAAATTTAAGCATTTTTAGTTAATGTGTCATAGCAAAAGAGATATATCATAGGTTTGCTCTTTAAAGGAAGTTCATAGCATGTCTTCTTCACAAATCTTAAAAGCCTAGATTTTCAAGATGCGATGCTTCCTGTGTGTCTGTTTTCAGGAGAACGGAGCTTCAAGTGGAGCATTGTAAAACTGCTTGTTTTCAAAATTTAAGATAAATTTTAAAATGTATTTGCTGTGTCGGTCAGGGCCCCAGCAGGAATTAATAGGGATTATTAATGGGAGTAATAGGAAGATTTGATAGAGGGATTATTTACCAAAATGTGGGCAGGGTCTATTAAAATTGCAAAAGAATTGTGCAGACTCAGAGGCAAGTAATAGCAGGGCTGTCATAGTCTTAGGCGAAAAGCAGTGAGGGGAGGAGCAGATAGCTAACTTAGAATGAAGGAGGTGCGGGCAAAGGCTCTTCTGAACGCAGGCGGATGGATCTAGCCAGCCTCTAAGTGACCGGTCAGGGGAAAAGCCAGGGCCGTAAATACCCTGCCCTCACTTGCGTCCTGATCTGTGCACTGTTTCTGATGGCCTAAACTCAGCTGTAAATTAGGGGACAAGGAAGCTCTTTTAATGCAACCCATTAAGTCAGCCTTCCCTCCCAGAGAGCAGGGTGGGCAATGGAAATGGATAGGCAAAGGAAAGATGCCTGGCATATTTGGAGACTTTGTAAATTTGCCTGAACGTGAAAAATCCATCTTGGATGACATCATTCTGTGCTCTCAATAATCTTGATGACAGTAGGTGTATGTCTCGAGTCAGTACGCTTTATGACACATGAGTCACTTCTCCAGCATGTGCACAGGCCATACCCTGTAGGGTATCCATGTAGGTCAGTAAATCTGAACTGGGGGCAGTTTTGCTCACCCCCCCATGGGAAATTTGACACCGTCTGGAGTCATGGGTATGTGTGGGCTTTATCATTAGGAACTGGTGGAGGATAGTGACGATGAAGGGAAAACACTGATGTGCCTTTTCATTTCATTGGGGTAGTGCTCAGATGATTTTGGAAGAATCTAATCTAAGCAATGGCAATTACTTTTGGCAAGAAGAGGCTACTGACCTTTGAGGGAACAGTTTAAGTTCTGAGAACAAAGCTAAAAGACAGCATAGGTTTTATGCATTGAGCATAAGGTGGGGGGGATCCAGCCCTAAAAGATAAAGAAGAACATGAGACCACTGAGAATAATCGAGGCACACATTGCAAGTTCCTCAAGGGCATGGACTGTATTTTATTCATCTGCTAAAAGTTAGGTACCACATCTTGAGCATTGCAGCCTATCAATACGTATTTGTCAAGTGAATGAGTAACTCTGAATTTAGAAGAAGTTGATACTGTGGAACCGGAAAGAAGGCACCAGTGGGAAGGGAAAGATGGAAGATGGGAAGGGAAGAGGTGAGATTCTTATTATCAAAGGAAAGACAATCTGAAGTATGAAGAAATGAGAAAGCTAAGCCGTCAAGGACATCTTGGCTCATGGGGTCTCAGATTTCCAGACTTTATGTTTGTACTTGACCTGGACCCTTGTAGCCTGTGGCTTCTTTTTCTTCTTAATGCAATAGGTAAGGACAAGGACATTCGTTCCATTCCTCTTTAATTAGCACTGCCTTCTCTCCCTTTTAATATTAATGGGACTAGTCCCTGCGTAGAGCTAGAGCCATGCGCCTTCTCTTTTTGGACTCATCTGAAGACTTAGCCAAGTCTCCGAAGAGCAGGTTTCAGTAGATCAGGCCATTGGTGTGTGATGTGGTGTGACTGGCTTAGTCACTCTGTTTTTACTGTATTTTTAGGACTGTAAGATACATCTAGGTTTTAGAGAAGGAAAATAGGAAAAATTTGAAGCAAAAAATGTGGTAAAATATTTAATGCCCTGTGACCCTGCTCCACCCCCATAAGTTTGAAAATTATGGTATGTTCCTGTAAGACAGTTCTTGACTCCTGTGCCTTTCATTGTCATACTGTGAAAACTACTTAGTTGGAAGTGATCCCATTTGTCTTTTAAGTTCCTTAAGAGCAGTAAAACTCCTTTTGTGCTTACCTCAGTGCTGAGCCCATTGTAAATGCTTGTTGAACTTGGGCATTCATGGAGGGTGACTCCTAAGATTGCAGAGGGAAGTGGTAGAGTGAGAGAGGAAAGGATATAGTTAGGAAACCTTGACCATGAAGCGTTTGGTCGTCTGAGTGACACATGACGTTAAATCCTTGGTTGTATTTTAAGAGGGTTGGGTGTAGAATTAGGAAATAAAGGAGAGAAGAGGAATTTTAGATATTGGTATGGGGGCTGGAGGTAATGAGAGAGCAGAACTTTTTGTTTACTTGAGCAGAGAAGTTATGTGGTTGATCAAGTGCGTGGTCCCATATGAGGAAGGACCAGGTAAATCCGAAATGTCCACCATTAAGACTCATCCGCATTGGTACAAGATGGTTAATTTTGTAGATTGTTAAAAAAAAGTTTATTTATTTATTTTTAGAGAGAAGGGAAGGGAGAAAGAGAGGGAGAGAAATATCAATGTGAGAGAGATACATCTGTTGGTTGCCACTCACGTGCATGCAACTGAGGACCTGGCCTGCAACCCAGGCATGCGTCCTGACTGGGAATCGAACTAGTGACCTCTCGGTTCGCAGTCACCTCTTTGGTGATTTCTCGGGTAAATCAAGAGCAGCTGTGAGTATGAAATGCATCAGGCAACTCCCTATACTGTTATATAGAATTGGTTTGACATAACTAAGAAATCACTACAAGTTTGGGGAGAAGGCTAATCTTTTTGACCCTTATGAGAATTGGGTGAAAGCTGTTGATTTTTTACCCAGAAAAATGCCTACATACATGAAAACAGAATTTTGTAGACCACTAAGGGAGTTCAGAGACTGAGTCATAGCTCACAGTGGGAAAATGCATCTTCATGTTGTTATATTTGGGATAGGTTAAAGCATCATTTTTGAAATATAAACTCTAACAAGTAATATGGCAAAATATTGGCAGATGGGGATGTTGAAGAAAAGAGATAATTTATTTTCTGTGATTCTTCTTTTAAAAGATTGTATTTATTTCAAGAGAGAAGGGAAGAGAGGGAGAAAGAGAGGGAGAGAAACACCAATGTGTGGTTGCCTCTCATGGATCCCCAGGGACCTGGCCTGCAACCCAGGCATGTGCTCTGACTGGGAATCGAACCAGGGACCCCTTGCTTTGCAGTCCATCGCTCAATCTACTGAGCCACACCAACCAGGGCTTTGTGATTCTTAATATAGGGATTATAGCAGACACTTAAGGGTTAGGGAATTGTGAGGGTGGGGGCTGTTTATCAAACAAAAAAATTGAGGAACATTGGCCATTTTGCCTTCTTTTGTTGAGGGGGTAGAGAGGCATGGAGGGTAAATACCTTATCCCAGCAGATCTCGTGCCTCCTAACCCAGAGAATGGCCTGTAGACCGAGCCACTGAGGAAGAGAGGATGGAAGCAGATGGGCATGGGGCGCAGGAAGGAAGGAGAGATTTTCTAAGCACTGCCCCAGGTTGAACCCAATGCCCCCACCCATTTTCTTTTCCTGTTTCAGTTCTTCTTGGTTTTATCACCATTAAAAAGAGAAACCAAAAAAGGAGATTTTCCTCTTTGCTAGGAGTTCTTGGAAAAGCTTCACTATTCTTTTATTCCATCTCCTTTGGGGTTAAGGAGAGCTGTTATTTCTGAACCTACTGCCAGGATTTCTTGTATTCTTAAAGTTTTAGTACTCTCAAGATGGCTTGTTTTTGGTAAATCACTAAAGCAGAAGGTATTTTGTCCAGCTTCCTAAGCAATAAAAGCAAGTATGTAATGCTGTCGTACCCGAGTTGTGTTTTTTTTTTCTTCTGCACAATATATTAACTAAGCAGAAAATGTAAAAGAACAAAGACAATAAAAGTAATGTTTGTTTAGTGGTAGTTTGAGATATTTCAGGAGAGATGGGATGTGAAGAAAAGCAGTGGCCATATTTAGAAAGCTGCCTCAAACCCAAGAGTATCTATTGAAGTAAACTTGATGACAGACTTTTTTCCTCTTCATGAATCATTGTATTCCTATAAAAGCGAAAATTCCTCTTCATCTAAACAAATGGCTTCCACATCTGTTTTCTTAGTTTCTCAAAAGGGTGTCTTCAGCTTGCATTTTTTTAAAGTGTTTATCTGTTTAAAATGAAATATCGTCAAAAGCAGTTTATACATCAAAATCCAAGTTGGTCTTCAGCTTCTAAGAATTAGTTGAGAATGATCTGCTGGTGGTATAGGGAAAAAGGAAAACACATTTTGTATTCTGCAGAGGTAAGTTCTTCGTAACCGTACTCTTTACATTTTATTGATTTGTATTTAATTTTACTGCTCTGTTGTTTCGGGGGACTGATCGAGTGGGTAGCTTTGTCACTGGTAGCACATCCCAATATTCTCATGCTCTGGGCTCAGAGTTCTGAAAATAAGGCTTTTCCAGATCAGTAGCAAGCGAATTTCTGTTAGTCTTATTGACCAAGAACTAATCTGTAGTTAGTTTGATTCATTTTGGTTCCATAATCAATTTTCCCTCATCATGTTACTAAGAGAAACACATTCAACTGATTTGTAAAATACTGTAGTGCTTGTTCAGTTGTCAGTCTCGCGTGAATCTGCATCCTCTGAAGGGTGTTGGTTTTTTCTTTGCTAATCTTTAGTCTTTTGTATGACAGGCCACCATGCCCTTGAGCCCATCCTGCCATTTAAAAATAAAGAATGAGAAGCAGCTGAAGTGCAGGCTCCTTTGCAGCTGACAGGAATCTGATCTACTGCTTGGATTCTTGCTCTGGGTACCGGCTTGCAAGTGGTGTGTGGCTCCTCCCAGCCATGCCATTTGCCGTCACGAGGTTTGAGATGGTGGGAACACTGGAGGCTGTCTGCAGGGGAAAGAGAGATCTTTTTTGTATGTAAAGGTCAGGGAGAAAGGCTCAGCACATGGGGTCCCACCGCAGGCTGCAGGACTCCTGGCATGTTACCACCCAGTGGAATTTCTGAGCCCTGATGGGGCCTTTGTCTTTCAGGAGGTTGAGTAGGCTCCTCCTACCCCCTTAGCTACAGCTGCCTGTTCTGTCAAAATAGTGGCTTGCCGTGAGGGCAAAGGTCCATGAGAACAGTGAGACATTTGATGTTAGCAAAGCAAATCAGTAACAAAGGCAATTAATTGAATCACCTATGACTTAGGTAGTTTCTTTTGAAGGGTGTGAAGGATATTCTTTGGAAACTGAGGGGAACCCTTCTCTCAAGTTTTCTTCTATTGGATGAGTATAAATCGGAACTGCTTATAAATGGCACCAAACTTGACATAAAAAAAGAACACCCTCCCACCTCCCACATGCAGAAGAGAGGCAGGAAAATGATGGTCAGAGCTATAGGAGGCTCTTTACTTGTGAAGTGACTTGATTGATGTTTAGTCTTCCTGTTGAGCCCATCACTGCCTCAAGGAGGGGAGCCACTGCAGAAGGTTTGCTTGCTGTTTGTTGAGCTGCGGCCTGTAGCTGTTTTGGTTTGCCCATGAAAAGGCAAAGGTGCTCCTCCTTTTTGACCTTGTTCTGAGACTTAATACAATTATTTGTATTAGACACCAGCCACCTGTTGGGATCGTTCTCCTTAAAGGTCAGTGTGTGGTGCCTGGCTGTCTGACTGTGGCGGCCAGCAATCAAATTTGTCAGTGGTCACTGGTTTGTATGACACCTGCCAATTGTGACAGAAAGAATGGAAACCTGATAGCTGAAAGGGAAAGGAAAGCGCTGGAGGAGGAATGAGGGGTGCAGACACCCAGGAAGCACCATTTCCATGCTTTGGGCGCCAGCTTTCCCTGTCTCCCATTCTCCCGCTGCCCCTTTGTGAGCTGTGCCGTCTGTTTCAGTGGGTTCTGTTGTTGTCTGCGTGCTGGCGTTGCTTTGCTTTAGTCATATATTGCATCTCTGCTGACCATTGGAATTCCTGTATCCCAAATTCCACGTCCCCTCCATTGAGTTTCTTAGCTTCCGATGCTTCCCTATGACCTTCATTTAGATGTCCACAGGTATAACATACTCATCAATTCCGAAACTGCCCAACTGGTTCTGCTCCCCAACCTGTTCCCCTTCCAGGATTCCCTGTCTCAGTGAGTGACAGCACTGTCTGCCTATCCAGTTGTTAAGTCAGGGACATGGGTTTCATCTTCCTTGTGGCCCAAATTCAGCCAGTCACCAAGTTCCGTAGATTCTACTTCCTAGATACCTATGATTGTCTATCTCCAGTGCAATGACTTTGGGTGCTGTTCAAGCTTCATCACTTCTTCCTGGATGCTGCCCCTGGCACATGTATTCTCTACATGTCTTATAACCAGAGAGACCTCTCTGAATTGTCAAGCTGATTGTCGCTCCTCAGTTTAAAGTCCTCAATGTGGTTTCTACGGCCCTTCACATTGGGCCTCTCTGCCCTCGCTCCACTTCCCTGAGCATTCTGATCTCAGCCATACTTTTCATTTTCTTCTCATTGCAAAAGAAACCTTTTAAAAAAAAAAACAAAAAAAACTTCTTTTTTAAGAGTTTCCCTCTGTCCTTTGGATCTTCAACCCTCTTCCCCCTCCCCCCTTTTTCGGTTACTTCCTATAGATCGCCTTCCCCTGTATACAGTTTGCTTCCATGAACTTTCCTCTCCCACCTCAGAGGACTCTACTGTGTCTGCGCATATTTTTTCCAAATGCTTATTTGCCTCTGCATTAGATACTACACGTTGTAGAGGAAAGGGATTATGGCCAAGTCATTCATGGTGGTGTTCCCTCCCACCTAGCACGTGAGGACTGTTCAGTAAATACTTGTTAGTGCGTGCCCTAGCCAGTGTGGCTCAGTTGGTCATCCCATAACCAGGAAAATGTGGGTTTGATTCCCAGTCAGGGTGTGTGCCTGGGTTGTGGGTTCGATGCCTGGGTTGTGGGTTCGATCCCTGGTCCAGGTGCATGTGGGAGGTGGCCAATTGATGTTTCTCTCTCACATTGATGTTTCTCTTTCTCCCTTCTTCTCTCTTCCTCTCTCTCTGAAAGCAATGAAAGAAACATGTGTTCGAGTGAGGACAAAAAATAAAATAAAATACTTGTCAGTGTGTGAATGAATGAGTAACTTTTCAAGGGCCTAAATGAAAAGACTATAGAGATTCAAAAGTAAAGGGGATTTTTTTTTTAGCAGTAGCCACATCTTGCATAGTTTCTATATTGATATTTTGTCTTCTCCATATTCTACACTTGCATCCTAAATGACTCTTGTCAATTTGGCATTTATCTATTTCTTTTGAAATTTCTCTGGATTCTTCCCAAAAGATGATGGGACAGGAGAAAAAGTGCTTGACAAATTGAAATACATTATTTGATTGATCCTTAAACATAAAGAGGTATTCCAGAGGCATGCCTGAACATTGTCTACAACACATGTATCTCTGGACAGGTGAACACAGTTCCATTTCCCTAAAACGACTCCATCTATCTGAAGATTTTTCTTTGAATTAGGAACCCTCTCTATTTTTAAAAAAATACTCATTCATTCATTTATTTACTTATTTTTAGAGACAGGGGAAAGGAGGGAGAAAGAGAAGGAGGGAAACATTGATGTGAGAAACAAACATTGGTTGGTTGCATCTCAAACATGCCTCAACTGGGGACCAAACCTGCACCCCAGGCATGTGCCCTGATTGGGAATCAAACCAGCGACCTTTCGCTTCGTGGGATGTTGCCCAAGCGACAGAGCCACACCAGTCAGGGCTCACACCCTTTCTATTTTAATCATATATCGCTAGCTCACAGATTCTCTTTTCTGAACTTCTACTAAAAGGGAGGGCAAGGGACGCCATTTTATAAGAAATAGAGTTGCTACAGGAGGGCATGAAGACCATATGGTCATTAAAGAACAGAATTTAGTATTTAGCTCTGGCATTGAGCAAGGGAGTTGCCCCCGAGGTCTTGGGCTTAAATTGTTCCCTCTCCTCTCACCTTAGTCAAAGCAGAGAGTAATGGTGAACAGTCCCATGACTATCTTATCACACACCAGTCCTACAAAGGAGCTTTCCAGCAATCAAAAATGCTTCCATCAAATGGTGATAGCAAACACCTCGATCATTCTCCAACTTCAGGTTGTCCTTTAGACCCCCAACGAGGGGCCCTTCCAGGGTTCAGCTTCAGTCCGGGTGCTTAGTAGTGACAAGTGGCACCCTGTTAAATCTGTCATTGGTGGGGACCGAGAGCTCAAAGTTTTCTAGTCAGATTTTCCCATGACCTCAGTTATAAAGAAAATGTTGCAGATTCCAGAAAATGCTAATGTCCTTTTTAGCTGTATTATCTTGATTGCAGCGCTTCAGAATTGCCCAACTTCATTATCCGAACATAGCCAGCCTGACGCCTTCTTCTCAAATAGACAATTATGATCAATTAAGCACTTTCAGGCCTTATAGACTATTTAATTTTATTAGTCAATTATTTGTGCTTTGAAAGAGTTAATGGTAGCTACCCAAGCCATTATTAGAAATTAGAATGTCCCAAAATAGAAAGGCTATTTCCTTTGAGTATGGCACTGCAGTAGAAAATGCCAAGCATAGTTTTTACTGAGTTAAAGGGTGAAGGAAGGCGGAGTGGGGGAGAATGTTACATGTAAATCATTTAGCCATTAACCTAATGGGTGGATTTATAAATCCTATTACTATAAGCCCTTTTCATTTCCACTGAGGCCTGGTGCATGCTTGATCCCACTAATGTAAAATTCATTCCGTCTAAGTGATTACTGAAGTAAGACACTTTGAGTCAATTTTAATCAGGTTGTGTGAAACTTGCCTCAGCGCTGATGTTCACCAAAGTGCGGACATAGTTTGGCCGTGTCTTAATTAGCCCCCCAGAAGAAGAATTCTGGGAGTCAATCAGGGAACCAAATCTCCCAGCCTTTTGATGCCTGCCTGTTTTTCTGTGCGGGAAAAGATACCGTAGGGGCCCGAAACACCCGGCTCCAAAGCAAGAGGCCGAGGCCTTTGGGCAGTGGTGTTTTGAGTCTCATGGACATTATGGGAATTCTAAGAATTCATAAAGTGCTATTTTTATGGCTCATTGGAGCATCTGCCATGGTGCTTATATTTGAACACATCAGAATTTCAAATTTGGTGAAATACGTGCACCCTCGTCCTAGAAAAATGCTTACAGACACACATTCACATTTTTCCTTAGAGTAGCAGGGATTTTCAGATTTCTTGACCTTAGGTTAATATCTCCTGCTCCAGTTTTCATCTCGGTGCCTTAGGGCTTTTGTTTTCTTCTTCTTCTGGGAATTTAATACTTAAGAGTGTAGGCTCGTACTTGAACTCTTGTGTCGGTGAGTAGATTTGGCTCAAGTGTGCTTTAAAGTCAGCTCTGGAAGCTCTCTCGGTCCTGTGTCAGACCTAATCCCAAGTATGACAATAGCACATGTAAATTCAAGTGAAATGTATAGGACGCAAGTTTCTAAACTGGAGGTTGGAGTACAGGAGGCATGGAGAACAAGAAGGCGGTGCAGGGAAGGTTTCTTCAAAGGTGAGAACGGTTTTTTCAAAGTAAAAATGGGAAGTGGATTCTAAAAAATCCACAAGATGAATAAATATTTCAGAGCAAGAAATTAGAAGACAAAGAGGTTCACTTTTCCTTTCACATGTTCAGAGCCACACTTTATGGTATTTTAAGTTTTTAGATCAAAATTAGAGCCCTGTCAAATTGTGGGGCAGTAATTGAGAGAGACTCATAAATATCATTAAATGTGGCTGTTGGGGAGGAGAAACCTTTCAGAAAGCTTTGTTTATTCAGCGTGTTTTATATTCTTTACACATGAGCTACCAGAAGGTCCAGGCTGTAAATTCAGGATTTAAAACAAAATCAGTTTATCTGGAAACAAGAATTGTATGGGAGAGGTACACTTTTAGTCAAGTTTATAATTAACGGGCCTTTATCATTGGGGTTGAAATTCATTTCTCGTGGGTGAATATTTGTTTAACATGGGTTGTGTTTGAAGGTGGGATTAAAACTGAGTCACTCCATTTCTTGCATGGAAAGAGCTAGCATTTAAATGCGTACAGTGTGTGGGCTTATTTGCCACTTTCCGCAACCCCGCTGTAGGGTCCTGATGTTGTGGAGATGCACTTATCAATCCACGGCTTTGCTCTTCTCAAGCTGAACCACTCGAGGTTTGCCTCCTTTCACTAACACCTAAGAAATAAATATTTATCGAGTTACTATTATGTGTCAGGCTATTGATTACTATTATGTGTTAGGTTTAATGGCTAAGACATGATCTCTGTTGCCATTTGCTTGTAGTCTCTTAATCTTACCTTTTATAATAGAGTGGTGTGCTGCGGTATACACAGAGTCCTTTGGGGGCTATATCGGACTAACACACTTTTTAACATCATTGGGTCAGGGAGGCCAGAGAGGCTGTTTTTGACAGTGTGAAGTTCCTTGTGAAATAAGTAGATGTTAGGTGATAATACCTAACATTTACTGAGCACTTAGATACCAGAGAGACTGTACAGAACTATTTACATATGTGGTTACATTTACTGCTCATAGTAGCCCTATTGTAAGGAAGCTGCAGCTGTTATCTCCACTTTATAGTCAAGGAATCAGAGGCTTAGTGATTGTATTGTGTGCCCAAGGTTGTGCAGTGTGTAAGCAGTACCCTTAGGCTTTGAACTCAGGCAGCCTGTAGTAGTTGGGGAACTCCA
>PVKM010031046.1:0-16996 GCA_004027735.1 Carollia perspicillata | reverse complement strand
GGGATAAGTTATGCCAAATGGCACTTGGGTAAAGTGGAGTGTCAGGACTGTGGGCAGCATTGGAACAACCATTTGTGATGAGTCCATTTTCAGGTCAGTTAAAGAAAAAAGTATTGAACTTCTGTTCAAGATGGCAGAGTAGGTAAACACCGTGCTCGTCTCCTCCCATAACCACATCAAAATACAACTAAATTGTAGAACAGCCATCATGGAGAACCACCTGGAGACTAGCTACAACTGAATTGTTATTGTTATGACTAAGAATATGAAGCAGCAGCCACATCGAGACTGGTAAGAAGGGCATGGACACAGGTCCCACACTCAGGATGAATGTCTCAGCTGTGGAGGTGTGCCCTGAGGAAAGAGAAGTCCTCATAACATCTGGCTATGAAAAACCGTGGGGCTTGTGTCCAAGAAAGACAACAGGCTGCTAGAGACCTATGTGCTATAAATCTCAAAAGACCTACCATGTTTTTCAGACTGTAAGATGTACCTAGCTTTTAGAGGAAAATAGGAAAAAAAATTTTGAAACAAAAAAGTAAAATATTTAATAACATAAATAGCATAATATTTCACCAATGGAAATGTAAACAGAACTCAACAGCAACACTAACCGTTATTCCTCCCAAATTTGGGGGAGAAGTGCATATTATAGTCCAAAAAATACAGTAATCACAGATTCCCTAGCTCACAAATTCACTTGCTCTGAGTTCCAGCACAGAGGTAGTAGCTTGAAAAGCATCAGGAACCTACAAGGAAACAAGCTGACTAGCTTTAGAGCAAGGGCTAGAGGGTCAGGGCAGCTCTATCAGGGGGTAGAAGTGCTGGCAGATGCTGTTGAACCTGCCCCCCAACCCAGGGGCCGGTAGACACCAATTCTGAACTCTCAGTTAACCTAGATAATGTTTGCCCTACTCTGGTGATTCCATGGGACTCCATCCCACCCAAATCACACACCCGGATTGAACCTCTTTCAGCAGCTTTTCTACAAAAGCAGCCTGCCCTGAATTGCACTGCAGATTTTCCTAAAATTTTGCAAAGGTCCACAAACTACAAAAAAGCACCAGCTATCCCCAACTTGCCATCTTCCTCTTGCTAATCAGTCCCAAGCCCAGCACTAGTGGCAGCCGTCCTTGGGTCCCAGCATAGCCTCCCCCAGGCACCTGCGAGCCCAGCAGAGGTGGTAAACAACTGCAGATCGTGTTGTAGCTCCTAGCACCTGGCCTCGGGCCATGCACAGGTAGTGAGGGTTGTCTACAACAAAGCCTCACCCAGAAGGCCCCAGAACGACCAACATACCCAGTAGGCAGCTTCAAGCCGCAACACCCAACCAGCATCTCCAAAGGACAGACATGGCAGGCACCAGAACCCCACTAAAGCAACACCCTCTCTGTGGAGTCAGCCCCCGCAAAACTCATCCAGTGTAGTCACGGCCAGTCCTCATAGCCATTAAGCTACACGGTCAGTCCCACCCACTGATGTGCCAACAGCAATTAAGACTCAACTATAACAGCAGGGTACACAACCCAAACAAAGGGAACCAGACTCTGTGTAACCAGGAGATTGTGCCACCAGGCACCACGGGACACCTACTTCATAAGGCCATCCTGCCAAGATCGGGAGAAGTAGCTGATCTGCATAAGTGTAGAAACAAACACATGAAGGTTGCCAAAGTGAGGAGACAGAGAAGCATGTCCAAAATGAAAGAACAGGACACAACTCCAGGAAAATAACTACACCAAGTGAAGGCAATCTACCAGACACACTGTTCAAAACACTGGTTATAAGGATACTCAGTGAATTCAGGGGATGAAAGATGAATTCAGTGAGAGCTTATGTAAAGGGATAGAAACCACAAAAAAAAATCCCTGCCAGAAATGAAAAATATAATAACCACAATGA
The DNA here is from genome assembly GCA_004027735.1 of Carollia perspicillata. Taxonomy (NCBI): domain Eukaryota; kingdom Metazoa; phylum Chordata; class Mammalia; order Chiroptera; family Phyllostomidae; genus Carollia; species Carollia perspicillata. The sequence goes on along the minus strand of PVKM010031046.1, from coordinate 15,094 downwards.
AGAATACATTTGAGGGAATAAACAGATTAGATGAAGCAGAGGATCAAATCAATGACCTGGAAGACAAGGTAGCATAAATACCCAATCAAGCAACCAAAAATAAAAAAGGATTTTAAAAATGAGGACAGTTTAAGAGGCCTCTGGGACATTATCAAGCATAACGACATTTTCATCATATGGGGTACCAGAAGTAGAAGAGAGAGAGCAAGAGATTGAAAACCTATCTGAAGAAATCATAACTGAAAATATCCCAAAATGGTGAAGAAAATGGACATACCAGTCCAGGAAGCACACAGAGTCCCACACAAGATCATCAGGAAATACTACATACAATTATATGCCAAAAAATTGGATAACTTGGAAAAAATGGATACATTTTCAGAAACATACACTCTTCCAATACCAAATCAAAAAGAAACAGAAAATTAAAACAGACCAATCACTACTAACTAAATTCATCAGTAATCAAAAAACTCCCAACAACAAACAAAAGTCCTGGACCACATGACTTCACAGGTGAATTTTACCAAACTAATACATACTATTCACAAACTCAACTGAAGAGGAAAGGCTCCCATACTCATTTTACAAGGCTTTCATTGTCCTGATTCAAAAACCAATCAAAGACATTACAAAAAAAGAAAATGATAGGCCAATTTCCCTAATGAACACAGATGCAAAAATCCTCAGTCAAATATAAGCAAACAAAATTCAGCAATACATTAAAAAGATCTTACACCATAATCAAGTGGTATGCAAAATTGCTTTAATATCCACAAATCAATTAACATGATACACCATATATACAAAATGAAGGATAAAAATCATCAATAGATGAGGAAGAGTTTGGCAATAGATTTGCCAAAATCCACATCCACATCTAATTATGATAAAAACTCTCAGCAAAGTGGAGATAGAGGGACTATATACCTCAACATAATAAAAGTCATATATGACAAACCCAGCACTAACATCATACTCAGTGATGAAAACCTGAAACTTTTTCTTTAATATCAAGAACAGGACAAGGATGTCCACTTTCACCATTCTTAGTCATAATGTTATTGGAAGTTTTAGCAACATCAATCAGAAAAAAATAAATAGAAGGCATCTGAATTGGATAAGAGAAGTAAAACTGTCATTATTTGAAGAGGACATGATACTACATAGGACCCTAAAAAACTATTAAAACTAATAAATGAATTTAGTAAAGAAGCATAATATAAAAATTAATGTTCAGAAATCAGTTACATTTTTTAATTCCAACAACAAACTATCAGAAAGAAAAATTAAGAAAACCCCATTTGTCCTTGCATGAAAAAGAATAAAATACTTAAAATAATTTAACCAAGGAAGTAAAAGACCTGTCCTCAGAAAAATATAAGATATTGAAGAAAAAATTGAAGGAGATAGAGATAATGGAAACATTAACAATGTAAAAATGTGCATACCATCCAAAGCAATCTATAGATTCGGTGCAATCCCTATCAAATACCAGTGTCATTTTTCAAAGAACTAGAATAGCCCTAAAACATATATAACTACAAAAGACCCCACATAACCACCACAATTTTGAGAAAGTTGGAGTTATCATAGTACCTGATATCAAACTATAATACAAGGCTGTAGTAATTAAAACAGCATGGTACTGGCATAAAAACAGACACTTAAATCTATGGAACAGAATAGAGAGCCTAAAAATAACCCCACAACTATATGGTCAATTAATCTAGTGCAACAAGAATATACAACAGGGTAAAGACAGTCTCTTCAATAAATAGTGTTGGGAAAATTAGACACATGCAAAGAATGAAACTGGATAACTTTCTTGCACCACATATGTAAGAATAAACTCAAAATGGATTAAATACTTAAATATAAGACCCCAAACCATAAAAATCCTGGAAGAAAACATAAGCAAGAAAGTCTTTGATACTGCTCTTAGTAACTTTTTTTCATATTTCCTCAGGCAAGGAAGACCAAAGAAAAAATAAACAAATGGGACTACATCAAACTAATGATTTTTGCATAGTGAAGGAAACCATCAAAAAAATGAAAGGACGGCTTACTAATTGGTAGAATATTTCCAATGATATATTCAATATTTCCAGTGATACATTCAATAAGGGGTTAATAATATATAAGGAACTCATACAACACCAGAAAAAAATATGGTTTAAAATGGGTAGTCCTGAATAGACACTTCTCCAAAGAGGACATACAGATGACCAATAGACACATGAAAAGTTGCTCAAAGTCACTAATCATCAGGAAACTGCAAATAAAAACCACAATTAGATATCACTTCACACATGTCAGAATGGCCGTCATCAATAAATCAACAAAAAAAGTGTTGAAGATGTGGGGAAAAGGTAACTTTCATTCACTGTTAGCGGGATTGTATATTGAGGCCCCCACTTATGGAAAACAATATGGAGGTCCCTCAAAAAATTAAAAATAGATCTAGCATATGATGCAGCAATTCCACTTCAGGGTATTTATCTAAAGAAATGCAAAACACTAATTTGAAAGGATGTACGCACCCTATGTTAATTGCAGCACTATTTACAGTAGCCTAGATATGGAAGTAATCTAGGTGTCTATCGGTAGACAGTGGATAAAAATGATATGGTGTGTGTGTGTATGTATGTATGTATATATATATATGCAATGGAATACTCCTCAACCGTAAAAAAGAATGAAATCTTGCTATTTGTGACAACATAGACAGATCTAGAGGGTATTAAGTGAAAGAAGGAAGATAGAAAACAGTGCCATATGATCTCATTTATATGTTCAATATAAAAAACTAAAGAAACAAACTCTCAGGTACACGAAGCAAAATGATGATTGCCAGTTTGGAGGGGTTTGGGGGGATGAGTGAAAAAGGTGAAGGGATTACTGAGTATAAATTGGCAGTTATAAAAATGGCCACAGGGATGTAAGGTACAGCACAGGGAATATAGTAATAGTGCAGTAACTCTGTATGGTGTCAGGTGGGTACCAGACTTACTGGGGTAATCACTTTGTAAGGTATGCAAATGTCTAGTCACTATGTTTACACCTGAAACTAATAGTGTATGTCAACTGTAATTGAAAAATTAGAAAAAAGGAATGATTACCACAGATTTCAGAGAGTTTACTTATAGAAGTGAAGAAGGAAAATAACCACATGGCAGATCCAAGAGAATCAGAAATACTCTCATTCTGAAAGGTGATGAGTTCATGGATGGTCAGGGTATTATTATATTTGTCTTATGTTACATATTCTGTATAGGTCTCAAGATATTACATGTTATAATTCTAAAGACCACTAAATTTGTAGGAGGAAAAAAAAAGTACTAATGGCTCACCAGGCTTTTCAAGTCACTTGTCAATTGCATTTAGGGATGTGCTATTTATTCTTTTTCAACTGTCATATTTCAGTGACTCTAAGACATTTTATCGTTTCTGAAATCAGATGCATCTTGTAATTCATGGTAGCTTACAACTGCTTTTGACCCAGCAAGCTGGTGTGACACAGTTGTCATCGACTGTAAATAGAGTCACAGAGATGTCTAGTCAAGTGAGGCACATGGTTGCTACTTCTTATTGCTTCAAAAATTTAAACTGTTGTTCAGTATTCAAAGGAAGAGTTATTGCCCCCAAACAAAACATGTTATTATATAAGTTTAACAAATACTTTCAATAAGCATAAAGTTGGTAAGTGAACTGTGTCATCATTTAATATAAAGAAGCATTTTTGTCTTGGTAGTACTTAAAATAGAGGTGCATCTTAAATCCAGTGTCTTAGAGTCAGTGAAATACAGTGTAAATGACTATTACTCTCTGTTCCAGGTATTTCTAAAAATGAAAATTCTTCGCTTATATTATTATTGATTTCTAATTTATTATTGTTCTAATCTTTTTTTTCCTTTCACAAATGGATACCAATCACATTTACCGCTGGACTGCAATATCTCTCCTTGAAAAACAATGCTGTTGACTGAAATCACTTTGGGTGGACCAAATTTCCTCCTTGTTGACTGCTCCTGAATGATCTCTTCCAATCCCCCAATCTGCCTCTCTGGCCAATCAAAACCTTCTTCCGTGTGTGTACATCATGCTGCTCTCGTCCTCAACTCCCCTCTTCTCTTGCTGACTTCCTGGAAAAGCAACGGAAGAGTCCTGGGCGGAAGGAGGCTTCTGTATGCTAGTGAAAAAGAACAATCTGTGCCAACGGAAGGTTCTTCAACAACTCTGCTGCAAAACATGCACATTCCCAGGCTGAGCTTCCATCCTAGATTCCATTGTTCCTGTAGACTTATAGATTACTCCATATTATTATTAAAAAGGAAAAAAAAGCAAAAAAAAAGCAAGCCACCTCTCTCTTTCTTGCTCTTTTTTTCCCCCTCTCTCAAATCTGTGCAGGGAGATGGTGAACTGTTTTGTCAGAACTTAAATGGAAAAAAAATAATAAACCTACAACAAGCCTACCTTTTATAACTGGGTGTTTAGTGCTAAACAGCCAGAACCACAGAGACAGTATTGTATGACCAAAGCATTTGATGCCAAAATTTGACGTTAAAGTAATGATTTGATTTCCTGCCCTGGTTTTGAAGGTCCATTTTTTTTTTCTCTGTTCCATTTACTTGCTTGGTTCCCCTTTGAGATGCCTAAAAATACCTTTCTAAAAGTCACAAGAGTAGACATAGAACAAAATGAAACAGAAAGCTCTTGCGTTAGTCATTTTTCATGCTTGAGTCCATCACTGGAGGAAATGGCAGAAAACTGGACCTAAGGGCATTAAGGACATCCCACAGAGTTGTGCTCAGTGTCATTTGTCTTAGTTTTTCACAGCTGAACGTAGATACTTCCCACACATAATTTAGTTCATGCATTATGTGGTTTTGGCATTATACTCACTTGATAAGTCTGCTCCACTGGTTGCATCAGATAGACTTGCTGCTACTGGCTTTTCCATTGTAGACTGGGTTATTTTACACACAGTTGGTTACGTGGGATTGCTCTGCATAGTCAGATTGGTGATGGACAGAATGCAAAATTACATAAAATGGCTGAGACTGCTCCAGCTCCCCCCAAACCCAGAGTGTTCACTTTGTAGACCCTGCACAATCTCTTGGTGCTATCTAGCCATTATTCCCCTAGCACTTTTTTAAAGTTTCCATCAGAAATTCCACGTGTTGTGGCGGGAAGCATTTCGGGTGTGATGCAGGAAATTTCTTCCTGGAGTCAAAAAGTTTTTGAATGTCCTGTATTTTTTAAGAAATGGAAATGATCTCAATAATATTTAATTAAGCTCGTGCCCACGTTGGCCGGGCAGTGTTTTTCAATGGTGCTTATTAGAAGTTTTTTCATCTTCTCACTTGCAGAAAATAAAAACTGGAAATTGAATGCGGGCGGCATGATTGTACCCTCCTGGTTCTGTTACCCTCCCGCTCCTCTGTCCCCCTCTAACTGTGCTGTGCTACACCTGTACACTGAGTGTCACTGAGGTCATCTGTTTTCTTGGAAACGTCTTCGCTGGCATTCTCCTGACTCCCTAAGCACATCCTGGAATCTAGCAGACTGAATTACACGAAAACCGTTTGGATCAGTGGTCAGAGATGAGGAAGCCTGAGAGATCTTTTTAGCACTTCTGAGTTTCTCTGTTTAGGGGAGGACAGACTGATAACAAGTGTCCTCACTTTCCATATGAAAGCTCCGTTGGTGACCTCGTTTGCTTTGGGAGTGACCAACCGTCTTACAGACTTTATTTTTACGTCCAAGATGTCACTCGCCTCACAGATGAGAAGAGGAGACCTATCAATATAGATTGCCCTAGGAAGGAGTTGGGAAGTGAGTGCGAAGTTCCCCACCTAAGAAACAAGTTAGTAAAAAGCCTACATTGAAAATATTCATCCCTAGAGGTCAAAGTTAACATTCAGTCCCAGGTGACTAATAAGTAAATAGTCTAATGACCTTCTTAATTAGCACCGTAGTAATACTGAGTCACATAATGATTCATAAGTAACTAGGGAATCAACTGATTTGCTGAGCAATTTTCCTCTTCGTAGCAATGCAGGCCCTTCTTACCTGAAGAAACCAAGTCACTTGTGGGTATGGCATCTAGAGTCTTACATTAAAGGTACAGTCTTTAAGCGGACAAAGGTGAGCACAACCTAAGCAAGGTCAAGCAGGTGGGGAAACCAGATTTGCCTGCTAAGGAATCCATCTAACTGAAGCATCCGATATTTGAGGCACAAAAGTAAACTATGATGGGAAAGATAAGAATGATGTCTGTGTTCTTAGACAAATAACCATCAAGAGGACAGCCAAGTTCACTGGGGTCCACCCTAGTGTATTCTATTTCCCACTGACCACGCAGGCGCACATCGTGGAAGTACTGGTTTAACTACTAGTGTGTTACTGCCTCGTTTATCTACAGAATATTATTAACTAGAACATAATGCTTTCAAAGTTTAAGTTAATGTTATATATTATGTATAAATATATATATTCATAATGAGATATATGTAATGGATAGTGCAAAGTTTGGAGACTCAACAAATGCTCTAGCCTCCTAGAGACAAAAGTCCTATCTTCTGTTCTCTTTTGTCTTCTTATTTTTAATTAGTGATCCATTGTTAAATCCAAATCCACTTTTACTGAAAAATACTGTACATGTGTAAAATGTTCAGTTGTTTTTTTGTAAAATATAGTAGAATGGTTGTAATTGATACTGGCCAAAATCAATGTTATTCCATATTTTATTTTTTCTATTAAATTAACCTAAGTTCCTGTTTATTTGATCTGTCCATACCCATGTGTAAACATCTCTGAAAGGGCAAGGTAATGTGAGACTTCTCTGTTCCCACATAGAAGCTGAATATGAAGGAAAGGGCAGAGGGGAATGAAGTAGCTAAATCAAGTTGGAAAGAAAGGGTGAGTAGAGGTGGGAAAAGGAGGGGCGGAAGTAACAGCAATGTTAGAAAGGAATGGTTTAGGTTTGGTCATAAATGTATGTCAGATTCCCTTTCTTAAAATGTTGCAAAAACGTTGATAAATACTTGGTGTAGTGTGTGGGCCTGCTCCTTCCCTGCACTGCCCTCAGGAGTGGACTGCTGCGTACTGGCCAGTGATGTACAGAGGGCTAGGGACCAAGGGGCTGGGCTCGAGTTGGTGGAGAATGTGAAGGCTGTTAAAAGTTGGCCTTGCACAATGTAAGGAGATCCTGTATAAAACTGACAGTAGCTGTATCCCTGGGTGCCTAAGAGATGCTTTTGTCTAAAATCTCCAGTCCACACCACAAGGTAGGACCGAATAGTTAGCAAAAATAAAAAAGAAGAGAAAGAAAGGAAGAAGAACCAGCAAAGGATTATAGATGTTTCTGAACCCTGCTTGAGTTGCAGTCTTACCCTTGAAGATTCAATGCCCTGTCTTCTGGGAAAAGAAATGACATCAGCAAAAGCAGCACACACATCGAGTTCCAGTCAGGTTGAAAGATCTGGACATACAGCAAGGTGTGAGAGTGAGCCTCTGCTGCTGAGAAGTCCCATGGCGGGGATGAGGGGAAACTAATCTTGCCGACCACTTACTGTGTGCTGCACAGTATGGGAATATAGCGTATTTATGTACTGATGTAAATATATCCTCTCAATTCTCACACGAGTTCTAGGGCAAAGGCACACACATTTTCCTGTTTGTTTACAAATAAGAAAGCTGAGCCATGTGGACTTGGTAAATTGCGGTTACATAGCCATAGCCATACCCAAAATAATAAAAATAAAACCTAACAGTAACACAATTAACGTAAGTAGTGAATTCTAAACCTCGAATGAGTAGAACACTAAGTACTGTAAGTTAAGGGAGGTAGAAATCCCTTTGAACTGACTGGTCACGTGAGTTTTCTAGAGCATGCGGAAGTAGAATTGGGTCTTGGAGGATGGCTAAGGCGTAGCTAAGCAGAAGGGAGGCGTGCAAGGAGAATGTTCCCAGCAAACTTGCTGCATAAGAGACATTTAGGGAAGCAAGAGAATTGTTTTGATGTTTCTAATCTAATTAGCCCATGGCTACACAGGGCAGTGAGGCAACATTTGATGGGTCTAGAAGAATCTACGTTTCTACACTTTGCAAAAGACAAATCGTGTGCCTGTTCTCCTCAATTCCCACCACCACGGAAAACCTTGCATTATACTCATCACTGTCATCTGTGGATGCATCAGAACCCTCACTTTCCACAGCAACATCAGGGGCTTGTCATCATGCCACTGATTTCTGTCAGACACGCTACTTTCCACCAACAGTTTACCCTTCATTTTTGAGGAACTCAAAAACTGAGTGTTCTCTAGAGAAGGCAAAGTGACTGTCGAACTAACTACCAAACTGAAGTTGTTCGGTCCAGTGATTGACACTTCAGGCACATCTGAACATGGAAATATTTAACACCTCATCTCCCGAGGTAAAAATAATATCATGCGACTAAGACAAAAGTAGGCATGCGTTTTAACTGTTGTCATGTTATTATTCAGCTGCACACAAAGGACAAGGACAGCAGTTTGACGAATACGAAGAACACTGGCAGCGATTTTAAACCATGGCCCAGCCAGTTCACTCCCTCTTTTCATCCTTCACCACAAAATCGAGGGCATACAAAGGACAGCTGCACCTTGACCTCACCTGGCCCACTCTCGGCCTTGGCTGCAAGCTCAGTATGTGTCAGTGACAGAAAGTATAAACCAGCTTCTCTCCCCTAGTTGACATCCATTTCCAAATATTATTTTTGTTGCAAACCCATAAAATCTGAAGTTTGTAGCAGAATACTTTGGAGCCATTGACAAATTTAGCAGAGCATAGCCAAGGTGGACTTAATTTCACTGTGGCTCATTACAGCTTTTTGGCACCTAGAAATGGGGCCGTAATCCATAGATCATGCCTCTTCTTCATCATGAGAGTTGAAAATCTGGCCCAGAGTCAGTTATTGGGCAAGAAGGATGCAGTTGTGCAGCATTGCTAAGTCTCAGAAGGCCAGTCTGGGACCTGGGAATGCCAGTAGTTCCTTCCCACTCTTTACCTGCAAGGGGTCTAGAAAGACATGACTATCTTGTTACTGAGGGATTTTCCTACAAGATCTCTCTGGGGGCAGCTGTCAGGCAGCAAAAGATATTTTGCATCCCCACTTCCTAGAAATATCCAGAACCATTCCCTGAGGCCTGAATTATAACAACTTTTTGCATTTTAGAAGAAAAGATTATTTTAAAACTACCATGTTTTAAGGCTGACAGTTTTACTAAATTGTTTTATTTGGCCTCCACAAAAATCAGAGGTCTATAGAGATTAACTTTCTGATGCAAGTGTCACAGCTAGTACGGGGCGTTGCTGGGATTCAAGCCCACGGCTCAACCTTGTGCACGACACTGCCTCCCTTTTGAAAAGTGCCAAAGAAAAAACAAGTCTATGGTACACATGTTGCAAGGCAGGGGGTAAGAGGCCTTTCCCCAGTGCAGAGAGAAAGCACACTGTATCCCTGGACTTGGCTTTTTCCCCTTATGGGCTCACAGTAATGCTTTTATAAACAAACAATGAGTCCCTGTCATATGCCAAGCTCTGGGTGGCTCTTGCCCTCTGTAAGCTTATAGTCTAATGGGGACACACAGAAAAGCACATGGCTCTACTATGAAGCTACTTAAGTGCCTTAAAAGGGGCATAAAACATACTGTTGTGAGACCAGAGGAGGAGCTCACCTTACCGATTTAGTACTGAAGGTCCCATGCTATTGCACTACACACTTTCTGAGGCATCCAAAAACAGCTTGAAACAAAAAAAAAAAAAAAAAAAATGCTGGCCACTAAAATGAATAGAAGTCAAATGATACTTTAAATATCTACACAATGCATCATGTCAAACTAGTCAATTGCAACTCAACTCTTAAGGAATCACATACAATTTAATGCTAGGTAGGAAGAAGGAGAATTTTAATGTTTAATATGATGTAGGACCTACAGAGGTAGGAGAACCTAGGTTCTGCTGGGACCATAACATGACCCCACAGAGGAGGGGGAAATTCACTAATCATGCTAGGGTTTGGAGCATTATATTTTTACATATTCCTGATCTCTTTCCTCAAGAGTCCTACCCACCTGTAGATTCAAATAGCTCCTTGATATTTTCCTTCAGATGTCTAGCAGGCATCTCAAAATTAACATGCCCAAAATAGACTTCAGACTCCCCAGTCTCCCAACATTATCATCACCAAATGTCTGACATCACAGTAAACAGCATTACAATTCATCCACCCAGTTGCTTATATCCCAAACCTAAGATTATTTTCTTTTCACCCCCATATCCAATCCATTAGCAATGTCCCATGTATTTCTAGTCTCCTCCCTACTTCATAGTTGTAATTCTGAGTCAAACCACCCTTATCTCCATTCTGGACTGCTTCACGAGACTTCAAACTAGGCTCCCTGCTTATCTTCCCTTCCTATCCTCTTTTCTCTTTTATCTCCCCTCCCTCATCCATTCTCCACATGGGACAGGAGAGTGCTATTACAAATACAAAATCAGATTTTGCCTCTGCCTGTTCACTCAGAATAAAATTGGAACACCTTAACTGAGATCTTCTGATCTCTTCTTATGCCCCTTCCCCACTTGCTCATTAGGGTCTGGTCCTACCAACTTTCTTTTTGTTCTTCAAACGTGAATAACTCATTTGTGCATCAAGACCCCTGCTCTTCACAGGGCTGGTTTCCTTGCCTCCTACAAGTTTTGATTCAAAAAATCATTTCCTTGCATAACAGCTCCCTCCGCCACTCACTCCCTATCTGCCACCTTTATTTGGTCTTTTCACGATATTTATCACACATGACATTCTATGGTTCATTCATTTGTTGTCAGCTTCTCACTGTAACATCAGCACCACGAGAGATGGGGCTTTATCCATCTTGTTCGTAGCTTATCTTACGTCCAGGATAGTGTCTTGCTTGATAAATATTTGTAGAATGAATGAGTGAATAAAAAGACAAGACAGAAGTGACATTTGACCTGTGTCTTGAAAGATAAGCAAGGATTTGTAAGTCAAAGAAGGCAAGGATATTGAAGAAGGAATCTCCAAAGATATAACCCAGACAAAGACACAGGAACTGAGATGGCAGGGAGTGTGCAGGGAAGAGATGGAAAGACCACTTAGGTCAGCTTGTAAAGGGCTTTGGATGGGCCATTGCCTTCCCTCCACTTCCTTGTTACCAGCATCATCGACTCTTTTCAGAGAGGATAAGTCAGTTCACCCAAGGACCCCATCAAGTCAACTCATGGCCTCTTGCCAACATATTCAAGAAGCATTCATTTGGACAGAATGCTGAAGAGGCCATATTTGCTTCAGTCCCCAGGGGAGCGATGGCTACACTGAGCCCACTAGATTAAAGGACAGTGTACTAAGCAGAGCTCAGCTGTCAGATGAGTGCACATAAGGGGAGGTAGCCCAGAGCGTCCCTTCACTGTCGTGTTCATGGCCAGAACAATACTGTGACAAGGCCTAGACTTAGGGAATAAGGGCCTGCTCAGAATCTTTTCACTTCTAAGAGAAAGCCCTCTAAACTGTCAGTACCAGAGAAGAGCCAAAAGGAAAGAAAGTGATGTGTTAGCACCTCCTGTCCCTTACAATGAAAATAACAGTAACTCCCATTCTGGAGTACTTCCTATGCTCTAAACACTATGCTAATTGCTCTGTATGGGTTATTTTCATTCTATACTCCCAAGCGCCTAATTTTATCTTCTTTCTACAAATAAGGAAGCAGATGAGGTATATGCCTAAGGCACCCTAGTAGTAAATGGAAGATCTGGGATTAATTTAAACCCAAACAATCTGATATCAGAGTCACCAGAAGGAGAAATGCAAGAGCGGGGAAGATGTCTGTCAAAACAAACTTCAGGCCATGACCTTGCACCTTGCATCAGGATTACAGTTGGCCTCCATATGCACACATTCCGCATCCAAGCGTTAACCAACAAAGGATTGAAGACATTTTTAAAAATAAAAAGTTATGTAGTTGCTGACATGTACTATGTAGTTAGACCTATGACGGTTGCATCTGTATTGAATGTGTAGACTTTTTTCTTGTCATTATTCCCTTAACTGCACTGTAACAATTATTAATATTTACATAGCAGTTGCACTATGTCAGGTATTATAAGTAACCCAGAGAGATGATTTATTAAAGTATGTGGGAGAATGTGAGTAGGTTAAATGCAAATACTATACCATTCTGTAAAAGGGACTTGAGCATCCACGAATTTGGTATCTGCAAGAGGGTTCTGGAACCAGTCCTCTGCAGGTACCACTGGATGACTGTATGCACTTCAGCTGATGCTGTTTGGTCCAGGATGCATGTTGTCACCTATGAATAGAGCAACATTCACCCAGAGTTACACACCATGGCCACACATTACTTTCTGTAACCAAGCTAGGAGAGGAAGTCAATATTATCATGAGGATTAGTAGCGACCAATAGGCCATGTGGGCAAAGGGAATCAGAATGGACCTAAAAGAAATGAGGTGGTGACTGTTAAGAACTGAGGATGTGATGTCTCCTTTCATGCTAATTTTTCTTTGTCTGGGAAGCCCTCACTTGCATTCTCTAGCCCCAGATGAAATGAGGAAGAAATAGAAGGAAAAAACAGAACACGGGGAAACATTACAATGCTGAAGACATCACATAATACAAATTCTGTGAGCTTCTTTGACAAATCTGGTAAAATATAAGTTCTTTTCAGGCAATATTAAATAGGATTTTCTTGCCACCTGAATCATAACTGTTACACTGCAATAAAAGCTGAAGTGTCAATAAAATGAAAGGCTTTTTCTTATGTATAGGAATGTGATTTTGAATTGACACGTCATAGAAGGAGCCACAAATATGATGGAAAGCAGGAGTCATCTTGACCATCTTCCCTCTCACTCCCACATCTGATCCATAAGCAAGTCAAGACAATTCTACCTCCAAAATGTGTCTTGGATCCATTTCGTCCTTCACCTTTACTGTGCTTACGCCAGTTCTCACAATCCTGGGACAAACTACTTCTTACCTGTGCTGTCGCAACACCTCCTAATTAGCCTCATTAAATATATACCGCTTGTATCCACACTCTACCTCCCTTACTTTCTTCCTCCAGTTGGTTCCACGCAGCAGCCAAAGTGCTGTTTTTACAAATTCAAAGCTCAAACAAGACCTCTGTGTAAAACCCTCCCATGGCTTTCCATTTCACTTAGGCCACTAAATGAAATTCCTTTCAATAGCCATCAAGACCATGGTTAATCTGACCCATCCCCCATCTCGAACCCATCTCGTGCTCTCTCCCTCCCTGCATATTTCCCAGCCACACTGACTTTCTCTGATTTATCTATTCGGCTTTGTACCTTAGACCTTTCCCATATGTCATTTGCCCTACTTTAATGTTATCCCATTCCTAATCATCTTCACCTGCGTGACATTTATTTATTATCTGGGCCTCTGTTCAAATGTCACTTCTTCATTTCCCAGATCCTTCTGGACAAGGTTAGATCTCTTCATTATAAGCTCTCATGAAGCCTCTACTTTACTGCCATCTTAATTACATTATAAATATCTATTTAATTGTAGGAATGTATGTTTGATGTATATAGTTCTCACTACACAGTTTGTTTCATGGGGGCAAGTCTGTAAATGTCTTATAGCTCATGAATCTAGCGTAATGTCTCTATTTATAAAGTAGGTACCTGATAACCCTGATCAATAGATGAGTAAGTCAATGAATGAATGAACTGAGTGAATAATTAAGTAAATGACAGGGAAGAAATAGTCCTGGCCAGATACTGGGACAACTAAGTTCTAACTTTGGTTCCATATAACTTCGATATTGCCCTCCCAAAAGCTGGCTACACCTCAGTTTCCTATCCTCAGCTTCATCCCGTGTGACCCTGCCAGCCCTTCTATTCAGTGTAAAGATTATCCCAGGAGATTTTATGGAGATTCTATCACTGGCCCTAAAACACACAGAAAAACCTGAGGCTCAAACTCAACCAAGCTAGTGCTTTAAGACATCGCCACTGAAAGTATGCAGTGGCGCACCGCTGCAACAGAGCTGAGAGTTGATGCTGCGGTGGCAGACTTCTAAAGTGAAACTCGAAGATTCCCATCCACAGGTTATTCACTGCTGTGAAGGGACTTGGCAGATGGGATGAAAGGTTATTACTAATTGACCTTGAAATAAGACTATCCTGACATACCCATGTGAGCCCAAGGTAGAGTCAGTCGGAAATGCAATAGAAGGAGGCAGAGGACAGGATCAGAGAGATTCAAGAAGTGAGAAAGATTTAACCCACAGCTACTGGCTTTGAAGATGCAGGAGGAAGGGGGCCATGAGCCAAGAAATGCATGCAGTTTCTAGAAACTGAGGACATTTCCCCAGCCAAGGTAGCGAGAAAACAGGGAATTTCGTCCTGAATTCTGCCATCAACCTGAATGAACTTGGAGGAGATTTATCCACAGAGACTCCAGGAAGGATGTAGCCTGCGACGCCTTGATTCCAACCCTGTAAAACCTGGAGCAGAGAAGCAGCTGAGGCACACAGTACCCTGACTTCTGACCTACGGAACTGTGAGATAACAAATAGATGTTTTGTTAAGCCGCAAAATTCATGATAACTTGGTATGGCAGCAGTAGAAAACTAAGACCTATCCACATATCTTCTTAACTCCTGCCTAAGGGGCAAGCTTCTTTCTAGTCACACATGTAAGGACCCACTGTAATCTCCAGACACCTTGGAGGGTAGGCGCTACCTTTGTGCTCTCCCTCTGCCACACTCCAGAATGCCATTATCTCCCAGAAGAAAGCTTTGACACATGTCTGGGGCCCCTCTTTTTGTGGCTACAGCTCTTGATCACCTAGCTCTGATGGCCAGTAGGGCTTATGTCCCTCGACCCAAGAGACTTAACAAACAGAGACAGTTCTTGGTTGGCTACCATCCCTGGGGCACCTGTACAGAGAGGAGACTGAAATGCACCCCCATTCTATCTGTGACAAAAAGTCTATATGTTTGCTTGGAGCCTCAGCCTGAGGGGCAGGCTTCTGGTTTGGCA